>AWOL01S0070286.1:18324-31650 GCA_000715115.1 Nicotiana otophora | reverse complement strand
CTCGGGCCGAGTATGGTACCGGGTGCCGGCCACGTCCCTTCAGGTTTGGGGCGTGACATTTTCTTCCTCGCTCACGCTGTTGTTCTTCAGCTATTTGTGTTTTTATTGTCCTTGCATCAATCAGTTTCGAGGATACTCTAACTCAAGGGTTGCGTTCTACTCAAATACTGGTTTGAGTCACTTTATTGTATAATTCTATCTTTAATCTTCATATTTATCAATCGATATTAAGTGAAATCACGTGTCCTTAAGTCCACATTATAAGTTTAATTGTTATCCAATTTTGAGGGTAAATACACGCAATACAAAGCTATATACTATCTTCTTTCGGCTTTCAATATTTTGTTACTCTGTTCATATACTAGCGGAATCTTTACTTGATTTGACGGTGATCGCACATGAGGGACAAGGCTAATTAATTCACTTGGTTTGCATTTATTTCTTCTACAGTTGATTTCTGTCACGACCCAAACCGATGGGCCGCGATGGGTGCCCGATCCTACCTGTCGAACACCCCTAAGCATTTGTCTAAGATATAAACCTGAATAACATCTGTTGAATTACGAGAATAACATACATGACGGAAACTTGCCCAAAATTCATATGTACATATACGTACGGAACACGTGGGGCGAGCCGACAAGGCTGCTATAGACAACTACATATCCAAAATTGGAAGCCAGCAAGGCCAATTACTATCCAACTATAAATACTGTCTACAAACATCTAATAGAATATACAACTATACAAGGACGGGATTGGGCCACGTCATACCCATACGTGTATACAAGCATATAGTATCAAGATCAAAAGCAGCTACGGAGCAAGTAGAGCACGCCAACTCTCGCTGATCAAGGATCCTAAGAAGGGGGNTCCTCTAGAGTTCACAGTTACAGAATGGTACGCTCGGGCCGAGTATGGTACCGGGTGCCGGCCACGTCCCTTCAGGTTTGGGGCGTGACATTTTCTTCCTCGCTCACGCTGTTGTTCTTCAGCTATTTGTGTTTTTATTGTCCTTGCATCAATCAGTTTCGAGGATACTCTAACTCAAGGGTTGCGTTCTACTCAAATACTGGTTTGAGTCACTTTATTGTATAATTCTATCTTTAATCTTCATATTTATCAATCGATATTAAGTGAAATCACGTGTCCTTAAGTCCACATTATAAGTTTAATTGTTATCCAATTTTGAGGGTAAATACACGCAATACAAAGCTATATACTATCTTCTTTCGGCTTTCAATATTTTGTTACTCTGTTCATATACTAGCGGAATCTTTACTTGATTTGACGGTGATCGCACATGAGGGACAAGGCTAATTAATTCACTTGGTTTGCATTTATTTCTTCTACAGTTGATTTCTGTCACGACCCAAACCGATGGGCCGCGATGGGTGCCCGATCCTACCTGTCGAACACCCCTAAGCATTTGTCTAAGATATAAACCTGAATAACATCTGTTGAATTACGAGAATAACATACATGACGGAAACTTGCCCAAAATTCATATGTACATATACGTACGGAACACGTGGGGCGAGCCGACAAGGCTGCTATAGACAACTACATATCCAAAATTGGAAGCCAGCAAGGCCAATTACTATCCAACTATAAATACTGTCTACAAACATCTAATAGAATATACAACTATACAAGGACGGGATTGGGCCACGTCATACCCATACGTGTATACAAGCATATAGTATCAAGATCAAAAGCAGCTACGGAGCAAGTAGAGCACGCCAACTCTCGCTGATCAAGGATCCTAAGAAGGGGGACTGTCTTCTTGCCTACCTGCACCTGCAGGCATGAAACGCAGGACCCGGGAAATAGGGCGTTAGTACGAATAATGTACTTAGTATGTAACACATGAAAATTAGTACATAGAAGACATAGATGAAACACGGAATAAAGAATTCCGCTTGTAAGTCTAAATAACATGTAAATCCTGAAGCATTTATAATGTCTTGCATGTGCGTACAAATGTAGTGTCATGCATGGGTATAGATATACATAACATCATCAAGCCTCTGAGGGCATCCCACCATATCATCTCGGCCACTGTGGGCAAAATCATCAACATATGCCAACTGATCAGGTGGTAGTGCGTATATAACGCCGTAACCTTTTCCCATATCCCATATACATATAATATACGTGTATATAACGCCATCTGGTCATGGGTCAATGTATATGTATAAATGCATGAAATGCATAAGAAATACGTTAATAAGATTTCTTGGAATGTCATAAAAATAATATGATTGTCGGAATAACTTTATCAAATACTTATTTTTCTGAGACCTATGAATAGAAGATATAATAATAATTCACATGGAGAATCAAGAATATAGACACCCCTAGTATTTCTATGAATAGAGTCTTTGTAACTAACACATTTGTTTGCCACCTAATCAAAAATGACTAAGAGTCATGTCTTTAGGAAGTGGCTTGCTGTCACGTGGGGGAGGGGTGGGGATTTTAATCTTTATCCACTAATTTATTAATTAATTTAGTAATATCCCGTTACCCGATAATTAACCAATCACCCACATAATTAAGAATTATCTCAAATTACTTAAAATACTACTCATTTTTAATATACTTTATACGTCATACTATCACGGTCATATGGTACCTTGTATGGTACGAGTCCATAAATACCAGGTATTATAGCTCACACCGTATTTTATCCCAAATCCACAATCTTCAATCGAAACTCATTTTATTTAATTCGTGTACCCTTTACCCTTCATGGCACTTACTTATCGCTTGTTATAAATAGCATAAATATTTTAACCTCAAGATAATCTCATCCCCGAGTCTACATCGATTAACTGAAGACGAAACTTTAACGTACGAAAACGCGAGATGTAACATCCTTCCCCCCTTAGAAACATTCGTCCTCGAATGTTTAACTCCCCGGGATCTATATAACTTTGGCAGAGTCGCCTTTGTAACAATACTACTACCAACCCTTCCTGTAGAAACTCAATGATTCAACGCCACATAGGACCACAATCATTAATAATTAACACAATGATCCATACACGTACCTTAAGGTTGTGATGTCTCAGTCGGACCCTTATCTGGAGGAGGAAATAAGTAGGGATATCTAGACTTCATGTCTTCCTCGGCCTCCCAAGTCATTTCTTCCACATTGTTGTTTCTCCAAAGTACTTTCACTGAAGCGACGTCTTTAGTTCTCAATCTCTGAACCTGTCTGTCTTATATAGCAATGGGAGTTTCTTCATATGATAGCTGCTCTGTGACCTGAACGTCGTCAACTGACATGACTCTGGAAGGATCTTCGATACATTTACGGATCATAGACACATGAAAGACTGGATGTACAAACTCCAAGCCTGAAGGCAAGTCTAATTCATATGCTACCTGGCCTATCTTGTGTATGATCTTATATGGTCCAATGTACTGAGGGCTAAGTTTTCCTTTCCTACCGAACCGCATAACACCTTTCATCGGTGATACCTTTAGGAATACCCAGTCGTCAACATGAAACTCCAAGTCTCGCCGTCGATTATCCGCATAAGACTTCTGACGGCTTTGAGCTGCTAATAGCCTTTCCTGTATAAGCTTAATTTTTTCGATTGCCTGTTGTACCAATTCTGGTCCTGCTAACATAGTTTCCCCAACATCGAACCACCCTATAGGCGACCTAAACTTCCGTCTGTAAAGAGCTTCGTATGGAGCCATCTAAATACTGGAATGGTAGCTATTATTATATGCGAACTCAATAAGCGGCAGATGATCATCCCAGATACCTTTGAAATCTATCACACAAGCTCATAACATATCCTCAAGTGTTTGAATAGTACGCTCAGCTTGTCCGTCTGTCTGGGGACAAAATGTTTTACTAAGACTTACCAGAGTCCCTAATGCTTTTTGGAAGGACCTCCAGAATTTAGCTATAAATTGAGCTCCTCTATCCGAGATAATAGATACAGGGATATCATGAAGTCGAACTATCTCCTTAATATAAAGCATTGCACAATCCTCTGCGGAATATGTAGTCCTAACGGGCAGAAAATGGGCTAATTTTGTAAGCCTATCAACAATCACCCATATAGAATCAAACTTATGCTAGGTACGATGTAGGCCTACGATGAAATCCATATTGATTACTTCCCACTTCCAAGTCGGAATCTCTATAGCCTATAATAATCCACCGGGTTTTTGATGCTCAATCTTGATCTGCTGACAGTTAGGGCACTGAGCAACAAACTCCGCTATATCCTTTTTCATTTCGTCCCACCAATATACTTTCCTGATATCATGATACATTTTGGTTGCTCCTGGATGGATAGAATAATGAGAATAGTGAGTTTCTCCCATAACCTGCAAAATGCAGCCCTGCAATATTAGGGACACATAATCGTCCTCGATATCTGAGGACCCCATCTTATGTAATCTCAAACGGTGTCTTCTCCTTCTGAGGGGTGGTATCCCTATAATGAACTAACACAGGATCCTCGTACTAGCGTTCCTTCACTTCAGTTACTAACGAGGATGTTGCCTTAACCTGAATAGTAATTCCAATATCACCTGAGTCCAGTAACTGAACTCTAAGACTAGCTAGCTGATGAAGCTCATGGGCTATTCCCCTCTTTTCTGGCTGTAAATATGACAGGCTACCCATAGATCTACGGTTAAGGGCATTGGCTACCACGTTCGCCTTCCCCGGATGGTATAAAATATCAACGTCATAATTTTTAAGTAGCTCCAACCATCTCCTTTGACATAAATTCAATTCCTTTTGCTTGAAGATATGCTGGAGGCTCTTATGATCCATATAGATATCAACATGAATGCCATACAAATAGTGCCTCCACATCTTTAGTGCATGAATCACCACGGCTAACTCTAAATCGTGGGTTGGGTAGTTCTTCTCGTGCTTTCTTAGTTGCCTAGAAGTATAAGCTACAACCTTACCATGCTGCATCAGTACACAACCCAATCCAACGCTCGAAGCGTCACAATAAATAACATAACTATCGGTCCCTTCTGGGAGCGTTAAAACCGGTGCAGAAGTCAATCTGTCCTTCAATGCCTGGAAACTCCGTTCGCAAGCATCAGTCCATTAAAACTTTGCTCCCTTCTGAGTCAAGGTTTTGAAAGGGAAGAAAACTTCCCTTTACAAATCTCCTGTAATAACCTGCCAAACCGAGAAAGCTACGAACCTCCGTCAGTGTCGTGGTTCTAGGCCAAGCCTTTACTACCTCAATCTTTTGTGTATCAACCCGGATACCTTCACTAGAAATGACATGCCCAAGGAAGGCTACAGAGCTTAACCAGAATTCACATTTAGAGAATTTTTCATACAACTTCCCTTTTTGTAGAACTCTAAGCACAGTATGCAAATGATCTGCATGCTCAGCCTCTAAACTAGAATAAATCAATATATCATCAATAAATACAATTATGAATAGATCTAAAAAGGGTCTGAACACACGGTTCATCAAATCCATGAATACTGCTGGGGAATTGGTCAAACCGAACGACATAACACGAAACTCAAAGTGCCCGTATCTGGTCCTGAATATTGTCTTCGGAATATCGTTCTACTTAACCCTTACCTGATGGTACCCGGACCTCAATTCTATCTTTAAGAAATACTTGGCACCTTGCAACTGATCAAATAAATCATCAATCCTCGGGAGCGGGTACTTATTCTTGATCATCACCTTATTCAACTGTCCCTAATCAATACACATTTGTAAGGAACCATCTTTCTTTCTCACAAATAACACAGGTGCTCCTCACGGTGATGTACTAGGTCTGATAAAGCCTTTCTCAAGTAAGTCCTTTAGTTGTTCCTTCAACTCTTTCAGCTTTGCGGGGGCCATTCTATAGGGAGGAATAGATATTGGATGAGTATCTGGTAGTAGTTCAATAGCAAACTCAATTTCTCGCTCTGGCGGAAGACCCGGAAGCTCATCGGGAAAAACATCGGGAAACTCATTAACCACAGCGATGGACTGAATGGTTGGTGACTTTACTTCCACATCCCGAAGATAAATATAGCCCTTTCTGATCATCTTCCTTGCCTTGAGATAGGAAATAAATTTACCTCTCGACGATGCCATGTTACCTTTCCATTCCAAAACAGGCTCCCCTGGAAATTAAAATCGGACTATCTTCGATCTACAATCAATGTTGGCATGACAAGAAGCCAACCAATCCATACCCATGATAACATCAAATTCTACCATATCTAACTCGATTAGGTCTGCTACGGTAGATCGACTATGAGCTACTATTATACAACCTTTATATACTCGCTTAGCTATTACTGAGTCCCCAACAGGTATAGACACCTCAAAAGGTTTAACCAATTCAGGTTTTATTCCAAACTTACTAGCAACCAACGGAATAACATATGATAAGGTGGAACCTGGGTCAATCAGTGCATATACATCATATGAGAAGACTGATAATATACATATAGCAACATCAGGCGATGACTCCTGATCATGTCGTCCTGCCAACGCATAAATGCGGTTCTGAGGACTGCTCGAGCTAAATGCTCCGCCTCTGCCTCTACCACGACTTATTAGTGCTTGTGATCCTTGCCCAGGGGGGCGTACTGATGATGACGAACCAGCTACAGATCCTGCCGGCTGAGCTATGCTTGCATCACCTCTCGTCGGACAATCCCTCATAACGTGGCCCGGATAACCACAAGTATAACAAACACCCAACCCCATACGGCACTGCCCGATATGCTTCTTACCACACTGAGCATATCGTGGCAAGGGCGACGGCATCTGACTTGACTCACCCCTATACTGAGAATCTGAGGCCCTAGAATTCTAACCAGGCCCTGAATATGTGGAACGATCAAATCTCTTACCGCCAAACTGAGGGGGCGCGCTAGCCGATGGCTGGGCTGGATACCTCGGGTATTATTGTCTTTGACCACCTAGAAACTCACTAGAAGGACCCGAAGACCTCGCTCTCTTATTCTGGGCTCTATCATGCTCACGATCGGCCCTCTGCTTCTGCTTACGCTCCTCTACACCCTGAGCGTATGCCTGAATACGATAAATATCCATGTCTGCCTGAAGTGAGACCGACATACAACCGTTAAGAAAATGCAGCTCTAACCCCATCACGAACCGGTGAACCCAATCCTCCATCTTAGATACAATAGTGGGAGCATACCTAGCCAACGAATCAAACTAAATATTGTACTCCCGAACACTCATGTTACCCTGCCGTAGGGTCAAGAACCTATCAACTCTGGCCCGTCTAAGCTCTGGTGGCAGATAATGACGAAGAAAAGCTTCTGTAAACTCCTGCCATACCGCTGGAGGGGCATCCTCACATCTGGACAATTCCCAAGACTCGTACCAATTAACTGCAACATCTTGGAGTCTATAGGAAGCTAGCTCAACTGCCTCAGTCGCAGTGGCCTTCATTACCCTCAAAGTCCTCTACATTCTATCGATAAATGCCTATGGGTCCTCATTTGGATCTGTCCCAGTGAATACCGGAGGGTCCAAATTAATGAAATCACGAACCCTCGCACTGATGGACCTATCTGCATGACCAATACCTACTTACTGATGCCGAGAATATGCGGCTACTAATCGAGTTAACAACTGAATAGCATCTCTCATCTCCTGACCCGGTACATCTGGCTGAGGGGCTGAATGTACAGGGGCGGGCGCTCGAGCTGGTGCTCCTCAGAGCCCTTCTGGAGAGGGCGGGGTATGTGAAGTCTGAAATGGAATCTCAATATGAGACTCTCCCCGAGCCCTGGTAACTCGTGGAGCTCGACTAGTAGTCTCACCAACCACGGACTTTCCCTTCTGGGCGGCTGTAGTCTTCGGAGGCATCGCTAAAAATGTAACATATTGTTAGGAACATGAATTCTTATATCGCACGATCTAAGATAAAAAGAGAGGATAACATCCTATATGTCCTGTAGCCTCCTGGCTATAAGTGTGGTGTACAACACACCCATAAACAAGACTCTACTAGACACGGTCTGTAGACAACCATAGGACAGAACTACTCTGATACTACTTTTGTCACGACCCAAACCGATGGCCCGCGACGGGTGCCCGAGTCCTACCTGTTGAACACCCCTAAGCATTCGTCTAAGATATAAACCTAAATAACATCTGCTGAATTACGAGAATAACATACATGAAGAAAACCTGCCCAAAAGGCATATGTACATATACATGCGGAACACGTGGGGCGAGTCGACAAGGCTGCTATAGACAACTATATATCCAAAACTGGAAACCGGAAAGGCCATAAACTATCCAACTATATATACCGTCTACAGACCTCTAATAGAATATACAAATGTACAAGGATGGGATTGGGCCACGTCATACCCATACATGTATACAAGCATATCGTACCAAAATCAAAAGCAGCTACGGATCAAGTGGAGCACGCCAACTCTCGCTGATCAAGGATCCTAAGAAGGGGGACCGTCTGCTTGCCTACCTGCACCTGTGGGCATGAAACGCAGGCCCTGGGAAATAAGGCGTCAGTACGAATAATGTACTGAGTATGTAAGGCATGAAAATCAGTACATAGAAGACATAGATGAAACATGGAATAAAGAATTCCACCTGTAAGTCTAAATAACTTGTAAATCCTGAAACATTTATAAGGTCATATGCACGTGCGTACAAATGTCGTGTCATGCATGGGTATAGGTATACATAACATCATCAAGCCTCTGAGGGCATCCCATCATATCATCTCGGCCACTGTGGGCAAAATCATCAACATATGCCAACTGATCAGGTGGTGGTGCGTATATAATGTCGTAACCTTTTTCCATATCCCATATACATATAATATACACGTATAAAATGACATCTGATCATGGGTCAATATATATGTATAAATGCATGAAATGCATAAGAAATACGTTAATAAGATTTCTCGGAATGTCATAAAAATAATATGATTGTCGGAATAACTTTATCAAATATGTATTTTTCTGAGACCCATGAACAGAAGATATAATAATAATTCACATGGGGAATCAAGAATATAGACACCCCTAGTATTTCTATGAATAGATTCATTTATGGAAGTTGCGTATTTTGCTCGTTTCATTAGTATCATTTGGACCATGCCAAAAGAAAGAAGGGATAGCCTTAACATACTTGGAGTAGGAAAAAATCCGTATGATGTTCTTGGAAAAGGTTGCACCGTACTCCTTTAAAACCGCAAAATTTTATGTTGCTAAGGTGCTAATAATTCCTATTGGAATTGTTTGGTTGCAAGAAGTTTTGTTGAAAACTTGTAGGAATTGATAACGTCTGATTGTAGTCTTTGTATTCAAAATATTAGAAATGAAATTAGCATCTGATTGTAGTGTCTTTGTATTCAAAATGTTTGAAAGAACTTAGCATCTAATTATAAGGTATTTTGTATTGAAGATGTTACAGATAAATTGTCTTTGTAACTAACACATCTGTTTGCCACCTAATCAAAAATGACTGAGAGTCATGTCTTTAGGAAGTGGCTTGCTGCCACGTGGGGGTGGGGTGGGGATTTTAATCTTTATTCACTAATTTATTAATTAATTTGATAATATTCCGTTACCCGATAATTAACCAATCACCCATATAATTAAGAATTATCTCAAATTACTTAAAATACTACTCATTTTTAATATACTTTATACATCATACTATCACGGTCATATGGTACCTTGTATGGTACGAGTCTATAAATATCGGGTATTATAGCTCGCACTGTATTTTATCCCAAATCGACAATCTTCAATCGAAACTCATTTTCTTTAATTCGTGTACCTTTTACCCTTCATGGCACTTACTTATCGCTTGTTATAAATAGCATAAATATGTTAACCTCAAGATAATCTCATCCCCGAGTCTACGTCGATTAACTAAAGACGAAAATTTAACGTACGAAAACGCGAGATATAACAATTTATATATATATATATATATATATATATATATATTTCTTCAATTTGTGCCAAGTTATATCACGGATTCTTAGAGCCGCGTATAAATTCAATTGTTATGCGTTTTTCGGGTAAACAATATGAATGTTTAGAAAGTTTGGTTGGCTTCCTTTTTGGTTTGGTTGAGAAACTTCTTACTAAGCTAGATAGTTTCCTACTAGGTCTAATTAAGACAATAGTTCAGGTTTTTTGTTTTGCTGAAGCATGTATTAACTCATTTATGAGATTTTTCCTTACTAATTGCTTGTAGTAGTGTTTAAGATAGTGTCGAGGCTTATCTGATTCGAACATGATTTGCAGAATGCTCTTTATTGTCAATGGTCTCGGGCGAGTTTTTATTTTTAGTTGAATATCTTTGTGGATTAAGCTAATAAGTAAAGTTAATAGGATATCTCGATGACCAATAAATTCGTGTTTGAGATTTCGAAAAGCTCGAATTAAATTCTTTGGACATGGAATCTTTGATTGCTACTGATGTGCAAATGCATGTTGGTATAAAAAGTCTCTCTAGGCTCAGTTTATTTTGTTTGGCCTGAATCATCATCAAAACATTAGCACCCAACCATGAAGCGAAAGAATCTGACCACTTTTCTTAAAAGAACAATCAAGACAGTTGGCAGGCATATATTAGAAATAAGCAAAGAATGAGAAGATCCCAACACCTTTTGACCATTACTTGTCGTTTAATGATCTGTTTTTGGCTTATGACTTGTTTTTAGGGGTTAACTATATTTTGTATTGATGATATGAAAACGAAAAAGTTTGTGACGCTGAACTCCCGATAGATGAGAGAAAATTTGAGTGTAAGTGAAAAGTTTAAGTTAGGACACCACGTCGATTAACTTTGCATTTCCGCCATCACATATTGTACTTTCAGGTTTGGAGTGGTCCATCTGCTTAGTTCAGCTATCACTGCTGAGTAATCGAGAGTCCGACTCGGGCAAGTGAGCGAAAGGTGTGGGTAAGTTGATACCTGCTGGAGTAGTTGGATGACGCTGGCTATGAGCAACTGTTGAAATAATCTTGACTTCTAAGGTGATAGTACTGGTGGTGATTCTGCTTCATCTATCAATTCTTCTCTACAGCAAAAAAGAAAATAAAACTTGATATGTTAAATTGATGTTCCTTCCATGTTGCTAAGCGGGAAGAGAATTCTACTAGCCCTTACCTCACCCTTCATATTACAAGTTTCTCTTACTTTTGTTTTAATGTAACAAATCCCTAAACATGAATTTTAATTAATTATCTGATAATGTGACAGATTTTCCCCCAGTCAAGTAGCATACATTGTTGGAACATGCGCAGCGGAAGCAAACATAATCATAAGTATCACAAGCACGTAAACTAGACAATTCCTTAATTAGAGAGACTACAAGCACTAACTTCTCGAAAAGTCAACATTGTCTCAAAAAGTTAGAAAAATAGACTAAAAAAAAAAAATATATATATATATAAAAGTCTTATTTGAGAAAAAATATTTAAGGCCTTTAGTTGGAAGTTTGCTTTAGGCCCCCCAATAGTATTGAGCCGCCCCTGACCGCATGGTTAATAGTATATCCAACATACATAATTCACAAGATTTTCTAGTTACATCTACACGTTTTTTTTTTTTTGGGTGAGATACAAGTTATATATTGTGGGAGAAATTGAATCTTTCTATAAAATTAAAAAAAATAAATCAAAAGCAGCTTTTTAGTTTATACAGTTTTGGTTCTTTTCAAGTGTTTTCTCAAACTCATCTTTAGCTTTTTCTTTTGCTTTTATGTTTGAATGTAATTCTTTCACAATCTTGTCATATTCAACTTCGCTCTCCATTGTGCTCTAATAAATGATATATGAAGAAAAAGACAGTAGTAAATAACCATGCTATATGTGCTGCATCATGTGGTAGCTAGTTGAGTTTAACTATCACTTTCAAATTAAAATACAATTCAAATTTAAGGATTGTAATATATTTTAATATGTCAAAATAGCATGGGTTGATCAGTTTTTTTATTGATAAATTTTTTTTGGTTGAAACATGAAGTATTTTATTTAATACCAAGGAATATTACATAGATCGCTCCCAGCTATCCCATTGGGATCGAAACTGTGAGATGTTACAAAAGTAGCGGTACGATTAACAACATTAACATTCCCCATACTAGCTAGTATATTACAAACTTCTTCGGATATGGACCTAGAGTAGGAAATTCCTTCGGCGTCAGCATTCACCACAACTTCCACCATTGGTGTAGGTGCAGGAAGGATGATTGTTTTATCGGAAAAGGACAAAATTGTCCTCGAACTATCGAAAATAGCTCAAATATCATATTGGATTTTCAGCACATTATGAATTCCTACACTGGAATTTCAAATATAAAAACTTTGAACTCCAAAAAATTATGCTGAAATTTTTTCGGATCTAAACTAAGGCTATTTTTGTTAAGATATTATGTAAGCATGAAAAAGTGATTAAATTTTGATCAATTTTAAAATTATAGCTAATTTTCAATTAGTAGTAATAAATCAGGTAATTCAAAAAAAAAACTTTTAATGTTGTAAGGGTGGTGATCGCATTTCGAATTTATGAATATTTATTCTACTATTTATTTGGTCTTTTGACTTATTAGCAAAAGTGCGTATATGATGTAGGGGTGTACATAGGTCAGGTTAGTTCGGATTTTTCAATTATCAAACCAAATCAATAATGTCGGATTTTTAAATTTATAAACCAAACAAACCAATAAAATCAGATTTTTCAATCTCGAGTTTTTTCGAGTTTTTCGGGTTTTTTCGGGTTTTCGGTTTTTTTTTTTCCGGTAAAGTTTTCATAACATAAAATATGTAACTTGTGCTCCAAATATTTCTTAAGTCCTAGTAAAATACAATTATACAATGTATTTTCCAAGAAACTGAAACAATAATATGAAATAAGTCATATCATTTTACTAAAATATTCAATAACAAAGATACTGAGTTTAGCCCCATGCGCACAACAACCGCAAGGTGCGCATTATTGTATTATTGTATTATTCTGATGGCTTTTGGCAACGGAACGACGAGGCCTCGTGCAAGTAGCGCCGCAAGGTACCGTGCACATGGGGCCAAGCTCAGTACGTTCCGATTGCCATCGGTTGTTGTGGGCAACATCGGGAGGCGACATCGCTCGTGGCGGCTGATGGCTTTTGGCAACGGAACGGCGAGGCTTCGTGCAAGTAGCGCCGCAAGGTGCCGTGCGCATGGGGCTAAACTCAGTACATTCCGATTGCCATCGGTTGTTGTGGGCAACATCGGGAGGCTACATTGCTCGTGGCGGCTGATGGCTTTTGGCAACGGAACGGCGAGGCCTCGTGCAA
>AWOL01S0070286.1:0-16539 GCA_000715115.1 Nicotiana otophora | reverse complement strand
CTGATGGCTTTTGGCAACAGAACGGCGAGGCCTCGTGCAAGTAGCGCCGCAAGGTGCCGTGCGCATGGGGCTAAACTCAGTACGTTCCGATTGCCATCGGTTGTTGTGGTCAAAATTGTCCTCGAACTATCGAAAATAGCTTAAATATATTCTCCGTTTGTTTTTGGTACCAAATTTTCCCTCGCCGTCTAAAAATTAGACCATTATTGTCCTAAAAACTAACGGTCGCCACATCAACTTTTGGACATACTTAAATATTACAAAAAAAGGGTCAAAATTGCCCTCAAACTATCGAAAATAGCTCAATTATATCATCCGTTTGTGTTTGGTACCAAATATGTCCTTGCCCTAAAATCTAACGGTTGTCGCATCAGCTTTTGGACCTATTTAAATATTATAATCATGTTGACATGCCAGTACAACATGACCCAAAAACAAAACACTTCTCCACCCGCAAGAACCCATTTTCTGCGAGGGGTTATTGCATTTCCCGTGAAGGCACAGTGAAGCACTTCAGGTGGCCTGCTAGCTAGGCCAGTGAGGAGGAGAAGGATTAGGTGGTATCTAAAAAGTGTATCTTTTTATGAGATTTTGGGTTTAGGTCTTATTTGCCGTCGGTCTTCTTTTCTTTTCTGTTGATGACGGCTAGAAGTGGAAGGATATAGTATTTTAGAGTATGGTCTCATTCTAATGGTTTTCGAGTTCTTTATGAGAGTTGTTTTTAAGAGGATATATCTCTGCAACTAATTTGTGGCCTTTTTGAGCTATGAGCTTGGATAGCTAGCCATGGGAGTACTGCAATATGCAGCTTTTGTTGTTTTTCATTATTTTTGTGATAAGATTTCTGATTTTAAGTGATAAATGTTGGTATTTTATTTCTTGTATAGTATATTGAATTTTTTTACAGATTTGTGAATCTTAAGAATAGCCCAACTAAATTTCTCATAATAAGATTGGTGTACCTTTAATTATTTGGAAGGAGTGACACTTAGATGAGTCAACGAATTAAAATGGAGATAGAAATTTTAGTGGGGGCTTTTGTCAATATGAAGGACCGTCTGATGGAGATAGACTTTTGTTGTTCACATGAGCTCATGTGACGGCCGTTAGTTTTTAGGGCAGTAATGATCCAATTTTTAGACGTCAATGACATATTTGGTACCAAACACAAACGGAGGATATAATTGAGCTATTTTCGATAGTTCAAGGCAATTTTGACCCTTTTTCCGTAATATTTAAATATGTCCAAAAGCTATGGCAGCCGTTAGTTTTTAAGGCAATAATGGTCCAATTTTTAGACGTCGAGGATAAATTTGGTACCAAAAACAAACTGAGGATATATTTGAGCTATTTTCGATAGTTCGAGGACAATTTTGAGTAGAAATAGCGTGGTATAGCCACTTTTTAAGTGGTATTTATTTTTTAGCCAGTATTTTTAATGTTGAGCAAAAATAGCCACTACTCTATTAAAATTGATACAAAAAGTCTTTTTTACCCTTTCTTCATGAGTGATGTTAAATATTAAGGACATAGTGTCCTTAACTTCATGAGTGATGTGTAAAATATTAAGGGCACTATGTCCTTAACATTTACATTGCATACATGAAGTTAAAGGACACCATGTCCTTAACATTTACAATGCACATATGAAGTTTAGGACATGATGTCCTAAAGTTTAACAACAGAAGTTGCAAATAAAAGTTAATGATATTATGTCCTTAACATTTACATTGCACACATGAAGTTAAGGACACCATGTCCTTAACATTTACACTGCACATATGAAGTTAAGGACACCATGTCCTTAATATTTATATTGCACATATGAAGTTAAGGACATGATATCCTAAAGTTTAACAACAGAAGTTGCAAATACAAGTTAATGATATTATGTCCTTAACATTTACATTGCACACATAAAGTTAAGGACATCATGTCCTTAATATTTATACAACACATATGAAGTTAAGGACACCATGTTCTTAATATTTACACATCACTCATGAAGTTAAGGACATTATGTCCTTAACATTTATATTGCACACATGAAGTTAAAGACACCATGTCCTTAATATTTACACTGCACATATGACGTTAAGGACACCATGTCTTTAATATTTATACATCACTCATGAAGTTAAGGACACCATGTCCTTAACATTTACACTATACATATGAAGTTAAGGACATGATGTCCTAAAGTTTAACAATAGAAGTTGCAAATACAAGTTAATAATATTATGTCATTAACATTTACATTACACACATGAAGTTAAGGCAGAGCCGGCTCTAACATGATGAGGGAGGGGTAAGGCATGTGCCTTAGGCCCCCAAATTTGGGAGGGAGGGGGGGCATTTTTTAAAAATAATAGGTTTATAGGTATTTAAAAAATAATATTTAGTACTTTTTAATACAAAATTAGAGTTTTTAATATAAAAGGAAATAAAGCTCTTTAAATAGGTAAATAAAGTAATAATTTGACATATTTAAAAATGGATAGATGAATAGTTTTCGCAACGTTTTCGTTTTACTCCTTCATTAGATAATGTATACAAAAATTCACTCTCCCTTAATATGTCCAAGTCAATCTTTCTTTTCTCCAATCTCTTTATATTTCAGAAACCTCTATTTATTTTCTGTCTTTCTCTTTAATATTCTTACTCATCTTCTTTCTCCAATATTTCATTACTCACTTTCTTTCTACAAGATTTCATTAGCTCCACTGTTCAACAATACTTTTAAGCTTTCAGTAATTCTATACTTCTATTGCTTTATAAAATATTATCTAATATCAACAATATCTCAAGAAAAATTAAATGAGCTGGCTATATTATCAATTGAATAAAGATAATTAGAGAAAATCAATTATAAAAAAGATTATTAACAACTTTGTATTTCAAAAAATTAGAAGAATATATTTCAAATAAAACGTATGTTATAACTATCTTTTAAAAATTTAGGCCCCATATTAAACTTTGGCCTTAGGCCCCGCATATTCTTGAGCCGCCCCTGAGTTAAGGACACCATGTCCTTAACATTTACACTGAACATATGAAGTTAAGGACATGATGTCCTAAAGTTTATCAGCAGAAGGTACAAATATAGGACACTTTGTCCTTAATATTTACACATCACTCATGAAGTTAAGGACACTATATTCTTAACATTTACAATGAACACATGAAGTTAAGGACACCACGTCCTTAACATTTACACTGCACATATGAAGTTAAGGACATGATGTTCTAAAGTTTAACAACAGGAGGTGCAAATACAAGTTAAGGACATTATGTCTTTAACATTTACATTGCATACATTAAGCTAAGGACACCATGTCCTTAACATTTACACTATACATATGAAGTTAAGGACATGATGTCCTAAAGTTTAACAACAGAAGTTGCAAATACAAGTTAATGATATTATGTCCTTAATATTTACATTGCACACATGAAGTTAAGGATACCATGTCCTTAACATTTACACTGCACATATA
The DNA here is from genome assembly GCA_000715115.1 of Nicotiana otophora. Classification (NCBI taxonomy): domain Eukaryota; kingdom Viridiplantae; phylum Streptophyta; class Magnoliopsida; order Solanales; family Solanaceae; genus Nicotiana; species Nicotiana otophora. The sequence goes on along the minus strand of AWOL01S0070286.1, from coordinate 13,042 downwards.
AAGTTAAGGACATGATGTCCTAAAGTTTAGCAGCAGAAGGTGCAAATACAGGACACTTTGTCCTAAATATTTACACAACATTCATGAAGTTAAGGACAACATGTCCTTAATATTTACACAACACCTATGTCTAGCACAAGGGTATTTTTATCCGGCGGATAAAAATTTATTAAGCACTGACTAAAGAGTAAATACATTTAAAACAGTGGCTAAAAAGTAAAGACATCTCTAATCAGTGGCTATCTGTGCACTTAGGCCCAATTTTGACCCTTTTCCATTGTTTCATTCATAGTAACTAGTTTGGTACTTTCCTTAGCCAAAAGATGTGCCACCTTGTTTGCTTCCCGAAAATTGACCACCTTAATCATGGTCACTATTTAATACAGATTAAAGTAATTAAAAAATAGTCACTATCTAATACGGGGATAAAAATTGAATAAACATATCCTTAGCTGAAACACGAAAAATCCAGCATAATATACATGATTATGAAACTGTTACATATAAAACTCCAGCATATCATATTGTATTTTCAGCACGTTATGAATTCCCACACTGGAATTTCAAATATAAAAACTTTGAACTCCAAAAAATTATGCTGAACTTTTTTCGGATCTTAACTAAGGTTATTTTTGTTAAGATATTATATAAGCATGAAAAAGTGATTAAATTTTGATCAATTTTAAAATTATAGCTAATTTTTAATTAGTAGTAATAAATCAGGTAATTCTAAAAAAAACTTTTAATGTTGTAAGGGTGGTGATCGCATTTCGAATTTATGAATATTTATTCTACTATTTAATTGGTCTTTTGACTTATTAGCAAAAGTGCATATATATGTAGGGGTGTACATAGGTCAGGTTGGTTCGGATTTTTTAATTATCAAACCAAACCAACGGTGTCGGGTTTTTAAATTTATAAATCAAACTAAATCAACAAAATCGGATTTTTCAATCTCGGTTTTTCTCGAGTTTTTCGGGTTTTTTCCGATTTTCGGTTTTTTTCCCCAGTAAAGTCTTCATAACATAAAATATATAACTTATGCTCCAAATATTTCTTAAGTCCTAGTAAAATACAACTATATAATATATTTTTCAAGAAACTGGCACAATAATATGAGATAAGTCATAGCATTATACTAAAATATTCAATAATAAAGATAACATAATAAAATTACATAAAATAAATATTGCTAACTAATAAGCCATAATGAAAATTAACATAATCTAAAAATACTATATGGGTCATGCTAAAATAAGTATAGCTAATAAGTATTAATATTAATTATATAATTAAGCACTAAAGAAAAAGATAAACTAAGTTATGCATTTTCATTATAAACCAATGTAAAACTAAAATAATTATCCAACACTATCGTCATTCCTAGTAGTGAATTGAATTTCTTTTGTTAGCATTAGTATTGATTTGAACTTTGTTTGAGTTACTACATTTATGGGCTTTAAAATTTATTTACCATTCAAGAATGTTAAGTCTAAACTTGAAATAATACGTTAAAAGATAAAACTGTGAAAAAGTTTAAGAAATATTTATAAATTACATTACAATAAATATTTATATGTATAAAATATTTTTAAAAATTATATAAATGTACTATCGGGTTGGTTTGATTTCAGTTTGACTTTTTTTAGTTAAAACCAAACCAAATCAATCATGGTCGGGTTTTATTTTCTAATACCAAACCAAATCAAACCAAGTCAAATCGTGTTTTTTCCGGTTTGACTCGGATTATCAGTTTGGTGCGATTTATTGATTTTCTTTGTACACCCCTAATGTGATGCATGCGAAATTTGATAAGTGTGGACACTTGAAAAATATATTGTGCTTCCTTTAATTTTCTTCTTACAAACAAACAATGGTCTAGGAGTATTTCTCTCTTTGAAATTGACTTTCAATTTCTCTATCATCTCCAACATTCTAATCTAAACTAGACTTATATCGTGCAATAGCTAAACCTTTATTTGAAACAGATAATGTTTATGGCATACTAACTAACACCCTTAACACTTTACTCGATTCGAGTTCATACCTAAACCGTAGAGATTTGTCTTATTTTTCAAACATTAAGTACATTAAACTAAGATAGGGCTTAGAACTTTTAAGTGAAAAAATATCAAATGTATTCAATGTAGCTATCCAGTTGCAAAACATTTTTCACCATAACTACACTTGACTAGGACTTAGGGTGGGCATTCGGTCGGTTCAATTTGGTTTGAAGAAATTCGGTTCGGTTATTTGGTTTGTAAAAGTAGTAACCGAAACCGAACTGAAATAAGTTCGGTTCAGTTCGGTTTTCTAATTTCAGTTTGGTTTATTTTGAATCGATTTTCGGTTTGAACATTATCATATTGGGCTCTTTCTATGTAATAATTGGACCGGCAAATTTGTTGGTTTTCTTTCAAAATTTCGGTCTTCTTGTATTGCTTGAATGTGATAAATCATAAATGGGTTTTTACATGGTATAACAACATACCCATATAATTGGCAAACAATAGCACTAGTTATAGATATTGGCATCAAATAGCCAATAGATGTATATCACAATAATAATATGCATATCACAACTTTTTTTTTCTTCTTTGTCTATATCATCATGTATAATAAAATTTTATTTTCATTCTTTGTATATAAATAATATTATTCTTTGTATATCGATAATATAAAATTATATATATAATTATTGCTGTCTTTATATCAATGTATATCACAATAAAAATATTGTATTATTTGTATATCATAGTGTATAGCACACCAGACATGTGTATACCAAAATAGATATCATAAGTTTATTTTTCTTCTTTGTGTATATCAAAAATTAATTTTCTTTGTATACAAAATATTATTTACTCCCGCAATTATATTTATTATTTTTATATTTTAGAACTTGCTTAAATATGCTATATCAAAAAATAATTCCTTTTTGATCAATAATTAATAATTATATTATTTATATATCACAGTGTATAACATAATAATAATGTGTATATCAAAATAATTTATTAAAATTTTATTTTCCTTCTTTGTATAACACATTTCAGATTGAAAACTCAAGTTCAAGACGACTCCACATGTGTATCCCCTATTATAACCCGTGTATATCTCTATGTACATCAGTGATATCTCATGTATATTATGTGTGTCTGTGTATATCCATGAAAATTTGTGTTATATATGCGATATACAATGTGATATACACGGGCGTCGATAAAATAATTGTGTTGTATACACGATATACAAAGTGATATACCCAGACGTCCTTAAAAACTTGTGTGTGATATACACTGATGTACACGATATACAGCGTTATATACACATGTCGCAGTTGGATTTTTAGGTCTGATTTTTTTTACCTAAAACCAGTCTAAATCACTTCTAATCTTGCTCAAATTGTGTATATAGCCTTGTTTAGGCATTTTCAACCAATTTCATTCACACCCACTCATTCAATCCAAACAAAAAAAGGAAGAGAGAAGAAAAACGAAGTTGAAATATATTTTTTCTCTCTTAGTTTTTGCTAATCTTGCTCGAATTTTGTATATAGCCTCGTTTAGGTATTTTCAACTAATTTCAATTACACTCACTCATTCAATCCAACCAAAAAAAGAAGAGAGAAGAAAAACAAAGTTGAAATATATTTTTTCTCTCTTAGTTTTTGCTAATCTTGCTCGAATTTTGTATATAGCCTCGTTTAGGTATTTTCAACTAATTTCAATTACACTCACTCATTCAATCCAACCAAAAAAAGAAGAGAGAAGAAAAACAAAGTTGAAATATATTTTTTTTCTCTTAGTTTTTGCTTCTGATTTTCTCTGATGTGAGATCAACCTTACCTTTTCATCCCACTGATTTTTGTTGCATAATTTGAAAGAAATTTTGCTAAACTATGAGAGAAAAGAGGAGATAGAAGAAGAAATACAAGGAGAGAAAATGGGTGGGAAGCCAAAATAAGCGTGTAGTTTTTTTTTAGAGAGAATATAAAAGAGAGTAGTTTTTTTAAGATTTGGCTATATAATGCCAATTGTTTTGGGCTATCTTTGCCAAACCTAATATAAGGCTAAAAACAATTGTCAATTCCTGTTATGTGTTGTTATAGGATGCCAATTTTTCAATCTTAAATCTGGTTTGTTATTTTTATAAGTTTGATTTGTCCATACTATTGTTCAAGAATGAGAGAAATATAACAAAAAATAAGCTTACCTGGATAGCAACAAGAAATCCGACGACGACGAAAACTGATGGAGCACCACTGGAACAAGCATATCAATGGCGATAGAGGGGCACAATTGAAGCTTGAAGAACCCTAGCGACAACTTAGAGTAAAATGGTAAGTTTTGTTAGAGTTAAAAGTTTTGAGGAATGGGAAATTAGGAATAGCCGATTGGGTTACTTATTTGGGTTGGGTCTTTGATGGACTTTAAAATTGGGCCTATATTATTACCTATGGGCTTAGCCTATATATAACTTAAAGAATCTATCTGCTAATAATTCAGTTTTTCGATTAACCGAACCAAATAAATTAATAGCCGACAACCGAACCGAAAAACTAAAATTTTTAAAATTTTAAACTAAAACCAATCGAAAAAACTGAATAAGTATTAAAGGTGTTAGTTAGTATGCCCACCCCTACTCGGACCCGATAATTATATCACAATAGTCATTATTTGCATATCCTTAACTCAATCATAGGTCAAAGATCAAACAAGCGGACATAAAGAATCGTCCAAAAAATCCCACTTTTTTGGATTCTTATACCTAAATTGGGAAATTATTTTATACATATATATTAAATTTTGAATACTTTCAGCGAAATTTCTTGCAATAGAAAGAATGAAATGCATGCATATCACCCTAAATAACGACGATTCCCATTCTTTATCCTCGTGTAGTTGACAAAACTCAAAAGGAATCATATTCCTTCTTGTTAACGTCATAAGAAATGCCTTCTTGCGGGGTCCTATCAAAAGAACATTTCTGCCAAGCAATAACCAATAGTATAACATATTTTACTCAAGAAATAGTGCTGTCTAGGCAACTTAAGAAAATCGTTATCTAAACACAATCCAATTTCATTCTAGTTGAGCAACCATCAACGATCTAATCAAATTTCTTTGAAAATAATGAAAGAGGAAAAAAGAGAACTTTGAGAATCCATGATTAATGCAATAGAACCTTTAATTTTGATGGTGAAACGTCATACCTTGAATGATTTGAATGTCTTATCACCTGAAGAGCTGCAATAATAAGTTGGACACAATTTGCCGTATACTTTGTCTGCATAAAATGAGGCAAGAAATGAAAGAAACTTCACCCTGAATCATTAATTCTTTACAGTGCTAGTAAACAACATAATCTGGAAATCAATTCTTTTTCTCTAAAATAAACAAGGGGAATCAACATTGTGAGAACTCCATAAGAGCATCTCGTACTGATTTGGACTCATATCTTAATGGCCTTCATCCATGGGATCACTTCTGTTACACGTTTGAGATCTTACATCCTTCTCATCCTGCCTTGACTCGTTGGATCCTGATGCACCGGAAACAGAATCTTCCAGTGCCTCAAGAAAAGATGGGACCGTTAACTTATCTGCACAAATTATACATAAACAATAACCAATTTCAACACTCAAAACAGCACTGACAATTTGATAGTCCCAGCATGATTCAGTGCATCAGAAATGACTTAGAAACAAAGTTCTGGTACTAAATCAGCAACGACAGGTTGAAATGCTAAATCAGAGGTATGACCAGCGGGACCTAAGATAAATTGAGTTACACTCACATGAACCAGAGCTCAAGGTGCCAAAAGGCAAAGGTTTGATACTTCACCCACTTTGCAATGATAAAGAAATTGAGTATGGCAGGGTAAAGTAATGGCTTAAAATTTAAAATATTGAACTTTCGTATTATATCACATCATATACGGGTCATCCCAGATTAAAATTGATGGCATGATAAAGAAATTGAGTATGGCAGGGTAAAGTAATGGCTTAAAATTTACAATATTGAACTTTCGTATTATATCACATAATATACGGGTCATCCCAGATTAAAATCGGTTTATATTAGTATAAATTGATGGGGGGAGAGCAATCTTCCATTTAAGGAAAAAGTTCAATCTTTTTAAGGACGGAGCCAAAAAAGGAGAGGAAGTCAAAAGTATTTCGGCTCAGAGGGAAGAATAAACATCATCCACAAGCAAACACAATTTAACAGAGATGACAAGGGAGTAGATGAAAACTCGATCATTTGGAAAAATTAAGTAGTTATTGGAAATTAATCTATTAATGTTTCATTCCTTTTAGCTACCGAGGTGACTAACAAATCAATGCTTGCTTACATTGACTGGGATCAATTCCAAACTGAGTCAGATCTATTTGTCCAGTTCGAAGAACCTGCAGTGAGAAGAGAGTCAAATTACAAACACAACCTGCAAGCAATACCTAAAAAGCTGAAGCGGCAGGACAGAGAATTTGATCACTCACATAAGTAAACGAGTCTAGTTGCTGGCGGAATGGGGGACTCTGCAGCAACTCCAATAATTCATGTGGTGTCCAATGGCCCTGCAAACATGACAATTTTCAAGATAATGTCACCAGTGCAATTCTTGTAGTTTGGGAAAACAGTGGAGCCAAATTTTTACCTCAGGCAAGTATGAAGCTAGTTCTCCTTCTAGTGGTATTTCTTCAATCAGTGGTAATATGAGCTCAGGCCTCAAAATATCTCCCAATCCCAATCCTGGTACAGCAGCAAGATAAGTTAAAAACAATGGTGTATATGCTATATTGTTCGCATTACATAAACGACCAGATTGGGCTTGATTCCAGTGAAAAGTATTGCTGTACTCGTACTCGCTTGGCATTAAAATTTCTAGATGATGTTCTCCAATTGCAAGGAAAAAAAAGAAGGAAAAAAGAGGTAAAGGAGAACCCTCATAAGAAAAATAGAAGGCAGCAAACGAAGCAGATTATACATCAAGCTTTAATTCCTGTATACCAAAAAATTGCTAAATATTCTTCACTCTAATTTTAATCAACATCTCAACAACAGTTTAACTACGTCAAAATCCTTTTAACTTAAAAATAGTGAATTACAGTATGCCGTCACCAAGCATCAAAATGCTCAAACAAATTATGAGTCAACCAAATGCCTACCTGCATCAGGATCTACAGCCTCATCTGCATCAACCATAAGAAATACCATTATGTCCAAATGGAGATTAAATGATAGAGATTGTTAAACATAACAAAGTTGAAGGAAAGCAGTCAACTAAACCTGTGGATCCTATGTTACTCAATATTCTTTGAAGATCAGCCAACTTTACAGGACCCGAAGACGTTACATCACTACTTGCTTCAGTATTCATGCTTGCACTAACCAAATTTCCCGCCCTGAAAGAGCTCGGCCAGATATTTAAATATTTCCAGCCTCCAGCAATTTCATAGAGATAAAGATGGTCGTGTACTACTACTTAAAAGGAACACCAAAAGGAAAACAAATCAACCAATTAATTAACTATGCCTCTTGCAGGCCTTCGGAGCCGGCAATCTGTTCGGCCTAAGATTGAAGCAGCATAGTCAGTGAGGAATAATATAGCCGACCCAACTTGCTAAGATTGAGTCGTAGTTGTTGGTGCTGTCTCAACCTCGAACTAGTCGCTTGTGTTCTTAAGTAAATGTGAAGTGAGACAAACCCATTTGCATGAGTCCTTAAAAATCTTTGTTAGCATATAAATCTTCCCAATATTTGTAGCAAGATGCAACTTCAAAAACAGATCGTATACTGCTCAACTATATTAGCATTACCTCGATGAAATATCTTCATCTACCATATCTTCAGAATTTTGTAATGGAGCTGAAGCTTCAGGCTCATCTTCACCAGGGAACTCTATTCAAACAAGTTCAAAATATTCCAAAGTTAAAACAGGTATGTTAAATAATCTTCCTTCTTTGGGGAATAATAAAAGTTATACAGATAAAAAACGTCAATTAACGTCATCCAAATGTAGGTACTATAACAATATATTAGAGTGCATTCCCCAAAATTAGAATTCCATTTCCATCCCCTTTAGGTTGTTACAACGAGTACTACACCTCAGCCCTAAACTAGCCCCCTTAAAGTTCTTAAAGGTAAAAGATTCACACTTGACACATAATAAATCGAAAATGTTAAGAGCCAAACATCATGACACTTGATGAATAATATTTTCATGAATTGGTATCAATCAAACAATTTAAAATTTTTATAAAAAAAAAAAAAAAAAAAAAAGAACCAAACAACATGAAACACACACACAAAGCTCAGGAAGAGCCTGCCACACTGCAAGTGCATGACGCATTCGAGTCTGCAAGATCAAAATAGGCAGACAGGAAAGAAGGAAACTTAAGGCAGAGAGACATTGGCCTGATATCTTGAAAACTCTTAATATTTGCTGCGCTTATCCTCGTATAATCATAAATTAAGTTGGTGGAAGATGTATTATTCTTTTTCCAAATCAACTTTCAAGAAATTAAACTTTAAAAAGGAGATAAAGCAAAATTAAAAGGGAAAAAATAGTAAGAATAAACCAACAAAAACAGGAATAAATCTTGACTACCAAGTGGTTGATTCAAGTGGAAGTTGACTGAGCTACATATCTGTGCATCATTGTCAGCTGCTGGCTCCTGCACAAAATGAAAGGATAAATTATCACAATGCATGTTCTTGTAACTCAAAAGCATACAGAAATATCCATGGCAACAGAAGTGACCTGTATCCAAAAGAAAAACTTTCTCTCGTCGCTACAGAACTTCAAGATGTAGACCCTTCCAGATGATTGATTGACCTGAAGAGAGTCAGACAACAACGGATTAATAGCAGAGATTAATTAATGTGAGAACCTCTGAATGACAAATTTAAGGAAAAATATTTAAATGGGAGGAACGTTTGGATCTCCTGTAAGTAAATAATGAATAGTTAGATCGAGAGTTAATTCCCATGGTCACCCAACTTACGGGAATATCCTACCAAAGTGTGGTTTGGGACAGCAAAGTCATCCAACTATTGCTTTTTTCTTTAACTCAGAAATAAAGAACACTCATTTGGCATGCCATGTCATATAAAAAATATATTTTTTAATGATAAACCATTTAACCCATGTCCCTTATACCCATTTAACCCACCCAATAAGAAAATCGATCTATATTAAAAAAGATGATCTATTATATTAATGTTCAGAACTTTCCAAAGCAGTGCCAATTATATTCTTTTCAAACTATAATATACTAAAAGATTAGAGTGATTTACAGTTTTACAGTGATTTACAGTCTCTAGAGGCCCGATAATAGTGTGAAAGAGGGTGGTGAAGTCAAAGCATTACAAATTACAAAATTAATTACTCATTTCTTAAAAATTTAAAGGTTAAGTAATAACCTATTTTAATTTGACATTCTGTACTGCATGTATACTTCCTATGGAGACACTGGACTCCCAGGTTTGTTTTTAAAATACGGTTTTAAACATAATTCTGAAAACAAATTCGTGTATTTAGCTTTCGTACACTGATTCTGGATTAAAAACAGAATTTTCATTGCTTTTGGATTTCTATTCTAGATTTCTAAAGCCTCAATTTTTGGATGTAAAAGCACTTGAATCGAGAACCAAAGTAAAGAGCTTCTACTCTCGGATTTGGTGGGAATACAACAGGAGCAAGCACAGGTATTTAATTACCTCACGGATGTTTCTGAGATTAAAAAGAAGCTAATTTAATGACTTTGAAAAAGTGCAGTAAGTACTTCCTCCGGTCAAAAGATTTGTCTATCTTTGTTGCTTCGATCCTTTTAACAAGAATTTACTTTGTTAAAAACAAGAACTTTGTTATTTTAAAGTAGACCCATTTTCTTATCGGATGGGTTAAATGGGTATAATAGACATTGGTTAAATGCGTTTAATCATTAAAACATATTTTTTAATATGACATGGCATGCCAAATGGGTGTTCTTTATTTTCTTTGGGTGACTTTGTTGTCCCAAACCAAACAAAAGTGACTTTGATAGGTTATTCCCATAAGTTGGGTGACCATTCGGGGAATTAACTCTTAGATAGGCAATCATGTTTAGAGTCACTCATTAGTCGTTAGACAATATTGATTCTGTATTTTGTGAACTTCATCTTAAACATTACAGAAATCTTTTGTTGCAATTGGATAGTTCTTCAGTGATTAAAGTAACAAGCAACGGATAATAGAAATACCTTCTCAAAAACTGCCTCCTCTGGGAAAACAATCTGATCCTATGATCAACTTTTGTCAAGAAATAACTCTCAGAATTTTATTAATTACTGTGGATAGTACTATTTCCAGAATAAGAGCAATGATCAATAAAATAAAAGTGAAGCAATACCAAAGACAGAATTCACTATGATTTGTCGGGAAAAAGGATACATCTTCGACAATGTTGAGATTACGGTCAAGCCACTGAAAATGGAGTAGTCCCTCGTCACCCTAAAATATAAAAAATGACACCGTAATTTCATAACAGATATTTAGACATTTATAAAGCAACGCCTTTGTAAGATCGCCACCATTTAAGCTAGACGGGGTCAAACTTAGGTTAACAACAAAAATGACAAACCAAATCAAATATGCTTTCTTTTGAATTCCCCATACCCTGCCTATACGAACAAGTCCTTTCCGTGAATCAGGGATAACTTTTTTCCCCTCTATGATCATTTTACCGGCACGAAATTCCATCAAAGTTTCCTGCTCAAAATAATACCAATATATGTCATTTATATCACCAATAAGAACCAATGAAATGTCAAATGAACAGAAAAATATTTACCATTTCATAAGATAGACTACATGTATGCTGCCCTTCTTTTTTGTAATTTTGTTTTCTTTAGAAAAGGGGAAAACAATTGAACAATGATACAGGAAAAATTAGCAAAGGTATTCCTATCTTTGACAACTAACAATTTTCATTATGGAGAAAATCAGAAATTCGACATACAAGAGAGTAAGAGAGTTATGCTATAGGAAAGAAGAAAAAAGGGGCAGAGCTCTCTGTGACTGTCATCCAATCTGTGCATCTAAATTGGGGATGTTCTGTGTACTCTAAGATGAAGAAAAGGAACTTGCACATTTTCCGTCAAAGAAGTGGCATCCTTGACTCCTTCAAATGTCTTCCTATTCATATCCTTCCATGTGTGGATGGATCACATCTGACAGCTTCTCTCTCCTCCTCTTTCCTCCTCCGCTCCAACTGGTTGTAAGCTCCTCGGCACATCTAGGAATAACCTAGCTAAGCATCTTATTCTACAATATGGATGGCCATCATAGTGTATCATAAGGATCCAGTATTTTAGCACAAAAACACCAATTTTATAAAGGATCTGCCTCTTTCCTACATTTTTCTACTGTTAAGTTGGGAATCCAAGACAATCTATACGAAAAATGGTAAGTTAGGAAAGCAAAGTAGCCAGACAGACTCTATGATTAAGTCACACCCCTTCCTCTTCAGAGGAAGATTAACAAGGATTTCACCAAGAACCTGCCCCCTGCACCTCAGTCCACTTCCAATTTTCTGAAAGTCATCTCAAACACTATAACCTTACACAATCACAACAGAAGTTTTTTAAATATCCAAACTCTGCACTCCACTTCTGTCCTCCTCATGACATCCATCCCACCCTTGCACATGCTTATTGAATGATACATGCTCTAACCTGCCTGATGCATCCAACTTCTCCTTACCCTCGCTTAACCGCTGCCGCTATTTAACAGTCATGATAACTTTCTGAGTTTCTCATAGCTAATGGCATGAATGCCATAGACTTCTCATCTTCCAATACCTGACCACAATTATGAGCAACTTATCATGTTTGACGCCAAAATTGACGTGCACGCTGCTTAAATGAATCATGTAGTGAATTTCAAGACTTTGCCAATCTTATTTTGACTAGCATTGCAAAATTTGCAGAATCTATGAGACTGAAAAAACAGCCGAACATAATTATCCCCATGACAAACCAGCTCAAAATTTACATTTTGTACTAAATCTTTTGTTTTCTAATGTATTGGTAATATCTTTCTAACTTAGACACCACAAGCATCACCCCTTTGTTTTCCTAAACAAAAGACCAAAAAGAACGGACAGCCTTTCACTATACTGTACTATGCTTTCTCAAACAAGAATCATATGGCGCTGCTTTTGGATTATTCATTCTTCATCTGGAAAGAGTCTAAAAAGTGATGAATTCAGCTGACTTCATCGTAATTGCTTTTCATCCATATCAACCAAAACAACATACTGGGAAAAGTTACAGGCATCGCTTCCTCCATTGACCTGCTGCTATCAAAACTTGACAATGCAGTAGCAGTAAAGCAAAGCATTGCTCAATACAACCCAGTGGTGGAATTAAGAAGCCACAAATAAGCTACTGGCAATATGCCTTCCTCCTCCACTGGGGTTGGCCTCCCAGACCAAGATAGCAACGATATTACTTCTGCTGGACATCCATATATACTTAAAATGGATGGAGCTGTTTTTTGGAACAATTAAAATCTTAGGAAAGCCGAAAACAGTTAATTATCAAGTTAAAATATTTGCAAACCTTCCTATCACTCCCTTCAACCTTGAGACTTGATTATCAGAAGACAACTGAGGAAGATGCACAACACTGGCTAGCTAATCAGAAAAAACCTCCAAATATTGGCTGAAGGTAAAAGGTGTAAAGCAAGAGAAAGGGCTTTCATTATTTAAAAATGTTTTGAGAATACAATATCATTAAGAAAATAGTGAATTAGATATATTGAAGTGATGGGACATTATGTAGCATTTCCTTAAAGTTAGATAGAATTGAGTTGGTTTGGACCAGCACAAAATCCAAGCAAAGAATCACCAAGACAGTTTAATTAAGTACAAAAGATCATAGAACCGCCAAATAAATAGCCTAGTCTTACTTATCGAAAAATAAATAAATATCCCAGGCAAGAACCCAAACTGCTTAACATAAAATGTAACTATACTTAGTAACAACCTCTAACC
>AWOL01S0070275.1:11959-61191 GCA_000715115.1 Nicotiana otophora | reverse complement strand
TAATTATTTCATGATTTACAGAGTTATCCAGACTTACAGGTTGAGTCATTTACTCTATATTTCCTCCATGTCTGTTATGTACTTATTTATGTGCCTTACATACTCAGTACATTATTCGCATTGTCGTCCCTTTTGTCTGGGGACGCTGCATTTCATGCCCGCAGGTTCCGATAGATAGGTCGAGAGTCCTCCAAGTAGGCCATCAGATCAGCGAAAGATGTTGGTGCGCTACATTTCCTCCGGAGTTGCTTGTTTGGTCAGTATGATTTAGACGCGTATTATTTAGTATAGCGGGGCTCTGCCCCGATATTTGTTATAAGTATATACTCTTAGAGGCTTGTAGACAGATGTTATGTATACGAATACTTGTATGGCCTTGCCAGCCTATGTTTAGAATTTATANATACTTAATTAGGATCTTGGATTGGATAAGTCTAAGAGGCAAAAACGTGGCAACAAGTAAGGATTAAATAATGACTAAGCAAGTCGTGGAAGTTAGGTGGAAAGATTTGAGAATTGTTTGGCCAGTTAATCCAAAAAGTGGGGCCCACTCAATTTGACAAAGAAATAACCTCCCTTCAATCATTAAATGGAAACGGGAAGTGCATATGTTTAGAAGCGAATCTTTAATAAGAATTCAACCAAAGTTGCTTTTCATCTTAGCAACGTAGTTGCTTCAATATTCCATTCAAAACGGGAGATTTCATAGCATCTTCAAGCAATTCTTACAAGAATTCAACCAAACTTCTTGCAACCAAACAATTCCAACGAGAATTGTTAGAACCGTAGCAACGTAAAATTTTGCGGTTCTAAAGGAGTACGGTGCAACCTTTTCCAAGAATATCATACGGATTTTTCCCTTCTCCAGGTATGTTAAGGCTATCCCTTCTTTCTTTTTGGCACGATCTGTACGATACAAACGAAACGAGCAAAATACGCAACTTTTATAAATGTCTCTATTCATAGAAATACTAAGGGTGTCTATATTCTTGATTTTCCATGTGAATTATTATTATATCCTATGTTCATGGGTCTCAGAAAAATACGTATTTGATAAAGTTTGTCCGAAAGGCATATGAATTTTATGATATTCAAGAAATCTTATTAACGTATTTCATATGCATTTCATGCATTTATACATGTACATTGACCCATGACTAGAAGGCGTTATATACGCGTATATTATATGTATATGGGATATGGGAAAATGTTACGATATTATATACGCACCACCACCTGATCAGCTGGTATACGTTGATGATTTTGCCCACAGTGGCCGAGATGCTATGATGGGATGCCCTCGGAGGCCTGATGATGTTATGAAACATGTACCTATGCACGACATGACATTCATACGCATATGCATGACACTATAATTATTTCATGATTTACAGAGTTATCCAGGCTTACAGGTTGAGTCATTTACTCTATATTTCCTCCATGTCTGTTATGTACTTATTTATGTGCCTTACATACTCGGTACATTATTCGCATTGTCGTCCCTTTTGTCTGGGGACGCTGCATTTCATGCCCGCAGGTTCCGATAGATAAGTCGAGAGTCCTCCAAGTAGGCCATCAGATCAGCGAAAGATGTTGGTGCGCTACATTTCCTCCGGAGTTGCTTGTTTGGTCAGTATGATTTAGACGCGTATTATTTAGTATAGCGGGGCTCTGCCCCGATATTTGTTATAAGTATATACTCTTAGAGGCTTGTAGACAGATGTTATGTATACGAATACTTGTATGGCCTTGCCAGCCTATGTTTAGAATTTATAAATGATCATGTTGGCCTATTAGACCCGTATGTCACGTGTATATGATGATGTAATAAGAAAGATATGTTACGTTGGTACTCGGTTGAGTAAGGTACCGAGTGCCCGTCGCAGCCCATCGGTTTGGGTCGTGACAAAAGTGGTATCAGAGCAGTTCTGTCCTAGGGAGTCTACAAGTCATGTCTAGTAGAGTCTTGTTTATGGGTGTATTGTGCACCACACTTATAAGTAGGAGGCTACAGGGCATTTAGGACTGTCACTCTTTCTTCTTACTCTAGATCGTGTGGTAGAGCTCAGTTGTAGGAACTCAATTTCCTAAACTCTATCTTATTCATAATACGACGATGCGTACATCTAGAAAGACGATTGGTAAGGGATATAGCTGTGGAAAATAGAGTAGTTGAAAGAAAGAATAGGACATTGGAAGAAATGGCTAGGACTATGCTTCTTTCTAGTAAACTACCCCATATTTTCTGGGCAGAAGCTGTGAATACTGCATGCTACATCATAAATAGGTGCATGACTAGACCTCTTGTTGAGAAGACTCCCTATGAGTTACTTAAAGGGAGAAAGCCAAATATATCCCATCTTAGGGCATTTGGATGCAAGTGCTTTGTGCACAATAATGGTAAAGACTCCCTAGATAAGTTTGATCCCAAAAGTGATGAGGGAGTATGCTTGGGATATTTTTCACATAGTAAAGCTTATAAGATTTATAACAAAAGAACTATGTGTGTAGAAGAAAGTGTACATGTGGTTTTTGACGAAACTGACATTCTTTCTGAGAGGCAGGAACATGATAATGAAGTAATTGGGCTGGTAAGAAACTCAAATGAAACCATAGCCCAAACTGAAGCTGCACCAGAGGAAGAAACAGGTGATGGAATAAGTCCTTCCACCCAAGGCAACCTGATAGGGGGAACTGAACTAAGAGGAACTGATCCTCAAACCTCGAGGGAACCTGTCCATGAACCTGTTCCTCAACAACAAAACATTGAAGGAACATCTAGGGGAAACCAGCTGGTTGTGAAACCTTATAAGTATCAAAGTTCTCATCCCATTAAGAACATAATTACTGATCCAACCTCTGGAATCAAAACTAGATCCTCTTTGAAGAATCTTTATGTTGTTGATGCTTTTTTATCTCTTATTGAACCTAAAAAGGTTGCTGAGGCTTTGAGGTTGCAAACTGGGTGAATGCAATGCAAGATGAACTCAACCAATTTGAAAGAATTCAAGTTTGGCATCTTATACCAAGACCCAAGGACATATCAGTAATTGGCACAAAATGGGTCTTCAGAAACAAACTTGATGAAGATGGAACAGTTACAAGGAACAAGGCAAGATTGGTGGTTCAAGGATATGCTATGATGAGACTTTTGCTCCAGTTGCAAGATTGGAAGCAATTAGACTCCTTATAACCTTTGCTTCTTACATGGAATTCACTCTCCATCGGATGGATGTCAAGAGTGCCTTCCTTAATGGCTATCTAAAGGAAGAAGTGTTTGTCTAGAAACCTCTGGGCTTCCAAAGCAAGGACTGTCCTGATCATGTGTACAAGCTTGACTAGGCACTTTACGGGCTCAAGCAGGCTCCAAGAGCATGGTATGAAAGATTATCAAAATTCTTGCTTGAGCATGGCTACAAGAGAGATAAAATTGACAATACTTTATTCTTGAAAGAAAAAGGTAAAGATCTCTTGGTAATTCAGATATATGTTGATGATATAATCTTTGGAGCAACTACTGATAAGTTAAGTAAAGAATTTGCTAAACTAATGGGGAGTGAATTTGAAATGAGTATGATGGGTGAGCTTAATTTCTTTTTAGGCTTGCAAATAAACAAAATTCAAATGGAACTATGATCCATCAACAGAAGTATATGAAAGAGTTGCTTAAAAGGTTTAAAATAGAAGACTCCAAAGAAATTGACACTCCTATAACAACAACCACAAAATTGGATGTAGATGAGCCTGGTTCATTTGTTGATCAGCAGTTGTATAGGGGAATGATTGGCTACTTGTTATATCTCACTGCTAGCAGACCTGACATTGTTTTCAGTGTAGGCCTTTGTGCTAGATTTCAGGCAAATCCAAAGGAGTCTCACTTGATTGCTGTCAAAAGAATCTTGAGATACCTAAAAGGCACCACTGACCTTTATCTATGGTATCCAAAAGGTAGTAATTTCAACTTAGTGGGATATGCTTATGCTAATTATGCAGGTTTTCTTATGGATAGAAAAATCACCTCGGGTATGGCACATTTTGTTGGCTCATGTCTTATGTCTTGGGCAACCAAAAAGCAAAATTATTTGGCATTATCTACTGCTGAAGCTGAGTATGTTGTTGCTGCCTCATGATGTGCGCAATTGTTATGGATCAAACAACAATTAATGGATTTTGGAATTGAGGTAGATTGTATCCCTATCTTTTGTGATAACACTAGTACAATTAGTATAACTAAGAACCCGGTTCATCACAAAAGAACTAAGCATATAGATGTTAGGCTTCACTTTTTGAGGGACAACTATGAAAAGGGTTTGATCACTGTGGAATTTTGTGCTACTGACAAGCAAATAGGTGACATCTTCACAAAAGCTTTAAGTAGAGATCACTTTGAAAGGAACATGTTAGAATTTGGGATGATTAAAATCACATAAAAGGAATCAGTTCTAACTCAAAAATTGGTTAGATAATTTGTGAATTTTGTACAAAATTAGATTAAATTTAGCTCAGTCTCATACTTTCACTAGTATACTCTTGTGCCATGTGATAAAATGTCTTATTAATCTCTAATGATATTATCTTTATTCTCTTAGAAAATTCAGACTTACAGAAGAGTTTTCTCAGTGAAAAAAATGGTTCATCAAGATTACTTGGTACGTACTCTCCACTCTGCATATTTTGAAATAATTATATTTGGATTATGATCAAAAGGAGAGTCCAATTTAATCCTAACATTCCTTGAGCTTATCCGTTATAAAACGAACCAGTTTTACCCAAAGAGAGTCCCAAAACGCAATAAGTGCCTAGATTCAAGGGAGAGTCCTCAACGTCTTTTCAAACTGACTTCCAGTTTGATTAGACTTCTGAGCTTCTGAAAAAGCTGTCGTTACCCAATTAAATTCTCCCTCTTTATATTGATTTGGCCTTAGCCGTTTCTTCACTTCTAATTTCCAGCCGCCAAATTCTACTCAATCTTCTCTCATCTTCTAAACACACACATATTCCTTCTACCATTATCAATGGCTAACCTCTCTAAAAAACTCTCATCACCATCCAAGAATGCATACCCATACCTTCAACCAACCCTACACCCAGGAAATGATAAATAAAGGCTATTGCTCGTAAGATAGTGGCAGGGAGTGAATTATCCAAGAAGTTAAATGAACAATTGAAAGCAAGCCTGGCACAGGAACCCTAAAAATCTGAAGAATCATTTAAGTCTGCTACTGAGATGGAAGAAACGATTTCATCTGAAACAGAGCAGGTAACATCTGGTCCTAAAATTACATCTGAAATAATTTCTGAGGTTGCTGAAAATCTGGAAAATTGGTTTGTTCTGGTAGGAACTGTGGATGGGGTTGAAACCACTGAATTTGGGGAAATTGGTGGTAAAGATTAAAAAGAAAAAATAAAAAAAGAGTGAGGGTGCTCAAGGTTATGTGAAGGGAATGGGAAAAGAAGGAATGGCTGAATCTTCATCCACTTCTGTTGTTTTGACTGAAGAAACAAGAGCTATGGTATTGTGGAGTAAGGAATCTGCTGAAGAGGAAGAAAGTTTGAGAGAAAAATGGGTCAGTAGGTCTGGAGAAGCTGCTGAGGGGTTGGTTAGGTTGAGGAAGAGGTTTCAAGAACCTGTTCCATCTGTGCAGGAACCCCTCGAATATATACTGAAATGCGTGTCTGACAACTATAATATAAAAAGAAAGAAGAGTTCAGGAGTTAAAATTCCTGGAACTGCTAGGGCAAACAAGAAGAGAAAGGCTGCCTCTTCTATCCCTGTAGAGACTCCTCCCATAAAGGAAAGGCTACAATGAGTCAGAAGAAGTAGAGTGAGGCTGAACTTGAAAAGGCCTTGGAAGAAAGTAAAAGAAAAACTGCTGCAAAGGAAAAGAAAAAAGTGAGTGAGCCTGTTGAGGCAGTTGAAATTGAGGAGATGGACCTGGTCCTTCATGATGAAGAGGAGGCAGAAGAGGTGGAGGTTGTGAATCCAAAGGCAAAGAAATTAAAGACTTCCAAAATGAAGTCTCCCTCTAAGACAAAGTCTACATAGCCTTCTACCTTGGCAAAAGAACCATGTGTTCCATGAAGTCTAGAAAAGTGAAAGTAGTGGAGGAAGAAGAGAGTGAAGAAGAAGAGGAATTTGATGAAGAGCAGGACAAGACGGTTAAGTTTGGGAAAAGAATCATCTTGAAGGGTAGACTCCTCAGGGACTTGGAGGAGGAAGGCATGATACTGCTGCTGGAAAAGCTACAACTGCAGGGTTGGAAAGACATGGTCCTTCAGATGGATGGAAAGCTTGCCAGAACTGAGATTATGGAGTTCATGGCAAATTGTGAGATCAAAAATGGCAGAGTTACCAGTGTGGTCAAGGGGGTGACTGTGAGCTTTGATGATAAGAAATTGGGAGAAATATTTGGAGTACTTGTTGAAGGGTATAATGATTACAAAAAGTTAAAATGGCCAACCCTAGAAAAAGTCCCACCTCACTTGCCATTGCAAGGAAGTTTGCTGACAATGACGAAGAGCTTCGACCCAATTCTATATACAAAAGTGAGATGAAGTCAACCCACAAAGTGTTGTTTGAATTTGTTAACAAGGTTGTGTTGCCCAGGCAGGAAAGAAGGCAAATTGCCACATTCATGGACCTGGTCCTTATGGAATGCCTGGATAGTGGGAGGCAGATCAATTGACCTGGGTTTATCATCCAGTTTCTTGATAGGGTTCTAACTAGCACTAAAACTCATGCCATACCCTATGGTTTCATTCTCACGATTGTACTTGCTCACTTCAAGGTATCCCTCAAGAAATGGGATGTTAGTACAAGCAAGGATCATTTTGGAGCAAACACCTTGACTTCTTGTGACTATGAAGTCCATGTTGCTGCCAAAGAACCCGGTTCATCTAAGAAAGTGCCTGTGAATTGCAAAGTAAGAGCTTTGGTGCAAGAAAGTGCGGCTAAGGATGATTGAGAAGCTGAAGAAGAGGCTGACAGAAGTAGAAACTGAGTGGGATGCTCTCAGGGTTGAGCTTGTAAAGGAAAAGGAGAAGAATGAAGGCATTTTTCATGATATGTTAAAGCTACTTCAGGCCAGAAACCAAGAACCTTGTCCTTCCTAGCCTTGAAACCTTTCTAGCCTAGTTAGACAAACCAGTGACCCGGATGTGGTTTCTTTTTATTCTTTTTGCTCATGATCTAGTATCTTTATTTTTCTTTATGCTTTGTGAATGACTAGTATCAATGTTAATCAACTGTTTTTGTGCTCTAACTGTTTGTTGATGCTTCTTAGATAGCTAATATCATTAGATTGATATATGATGCTTCACTCTATTATGGCATTTGAGCTAGCCCAGTGGCCATAAGTAATATCTATTAATATCTGGTTATCTAACATAATTATATAACTTTTCGATGATGCCAAAAGGGGGAAGATAGGTTGTGCCTTTTACTTTAGACTGTGATATTTATAACCTAATGAACCCGGTCCTTAATGATTTGTAACTTTAAAAATGAAAAGTGTTCTAACATTGTGCTGATGTTGAGCTGAGTTTAAACAGGTCTTATGCTTATGAAAAGCACAGAGTTTGTCATCATCAAAAAGGGGGAATTTGTTTGCCTAAGTAAGTTTGTTTTGATGATCGACAAAGGAACTCAAGCATGAACTAGGTTTATACACAATGTACACAGACACGAGCAGATTCGAGTACAAGGCATGCACGTGAAGTAGATAAGCATAAGTGGTTATGTCTGATATCTCCTGAATGAAAAGATTGCATAAGTGATAAGGAGAAGGACTCCGTACTCGAAGAGAACTCTATTCTAGATAAGGGAGGAGTTAGAAGTTGAAGATAACTAGAACTCTTCCACCATGGAAGAGTATAACATTAGAACTCTAGTTATTTCCTATTTTACTAACTCTATATATTGCAGGATGTTCTCATTTTACAGGGACGCACAAACGCTGAAGTTAAATGTGAGTTGAGAGCAAAATAACAAGGCATTTTGCAAGCAATTCCTGTGTGATTTAAGTGTGCGGACCTGAAGCTACATGAACCAGATAGAAGAACCAGTTCCAAGTGTCTATCTTTTGTTCTAGTTTCATTGTAGTAGGGCTTTTGAGTTGTACCTTTCAGCTTTATATAGAAGCAATTGTATTAGGTACTCTGAGTGTTGTATTCATGTTAGAGTTAACTTGAAGTTGTCGCAACAGCTAGAGACCGGTTGCCACAAAGGGTTAGAGGTAATCCTTAGGTTTACAAAGAGTTTTTTAAATGTTGTTTTTGGCTAAGTGATTTAATGAAGTGTTGAGAAAAATTCTATTGGGTTGTAGGTCGTGATTTTTTCACCTTTTGAGACATGTGTTTTCCACGTAAAAATACTTGTGTTCTTTACTTTTCGCATTTATTATTCCGCAACAGTAGTATAAGGAACACATAGAAGAACCAGATCCTTCTATAATCTGTGTACGCGAAAAATTGGACACCACACAAATCACCCCTCTTGTGTGGTATTGAAATACAAAACATCACCAAGCATGTAAGCATGTTAATTAGGAGAAGAATTATATTATCGCAGTCTTTGGACTATATAGTTTAAAATCAGCATAAAAACCCAAGATATAAATTTAGCTCATGTTTTTCATTCTAGTCTCTGTTTTTCTACTTTTGTATAATGTGTCTAGTTTGAAATTTATAGCATTTCGCTAAAGTGACTTTATATTCTTAATAATTTTCAGAAATTTCCAAATGATATGATTTCGACATTGAATACAAAAATCAACAAGTCAAATCTTTCATAAAAAATATATGAATATATATCTACGCATTAACAACGGCATAAAATAAAATAAATAAAGGCACCCCTTGAATATCTATAGGGTCGTTTATTCCCCCTTTGTGGCTTGACAAAACAAAAGACGATGTTCTTTGGATGAAAGCTTAACTTCATCTATCTCATTTCATACCAACTCCCATCTAACCTAATGCCCACTCATATCTAATTCCGTCATTAGAATGGACATTTAACAAGGAAGACAAATGTGGTAAGAACACATAATATTAAATAAAATAGATTTTCGTCACAATGCTAGACATAATAAAACGTAGAGACGTATTCTAAATTCAAATTTAATTGATGCAACTTTTATATGCTTATTGCTAAATTTATTTTGCATTTGCAATTATCACTTAATTATGTTTAAGTGTTATGTATTTTAATTTTAATCTGTTGAATCTTAAAATTATTTTTTAATTTGATGAAAACATACTATTTTAAATTGGTTGACTAGAAATAAATAATAGTCCGAATTTACCATGACAAAAATTCACCACCAAAACTAAAAGTTTTTTTCCATCACATAATAATTAATACTCCTTCCATTTCAAATTATGTGAACATATTTGATTGGGCATGACATTTAAGAAAGAAATAAAGACTTTTAAAATTTGTAGTGATAAACAAACTATAGCATTTGTGTGGCTATAATTCTTTTGAAACTTATGAATTTAAACATGTCATAGTATTTGTATAGCTATAAAAGCTTTTCATCGAGGATGAAATTGAAATTTAAATTAAATCATTTTCAAATTTAGAAAAGAATCATTCTGTTTTAAACGGACAAAAAAAATTTAGTTTACATAATTGAAACGGAGTGAGTAGAAATAGAGAAAGCCTAATAGAGGAACAATGACCATTAAAATGCCTTAGCTAAAATTCCAAACTCATACTGTGTGAAAACATGATTAATTAGAGATAATAACCAAGATTAGGTGGTTGATAGCGAATTAGTCAAAGTACCGGCGTAGAAGGGAAGTAAATAGTACAAAAAGAAATAAAAGAAAAAGTGCAAAAATGAGTGATTGTGGAGAGGTGTGAGTGAAGAACATAATCATGTGAGGTGGAGAAGACAAGGTATGAGAAAGACAATCTATCGTCAATTGCGGCGCCCATTGGTGTAAAGAGGAGTAAGATGGATTCTAGAATTGTGTGAAGGGGCAGTTTGGCCTTCTCACGCAATTTCATGTGCTTTAACTAACCCCTTTGGTTATAATGTGGTTCAGGTGATTAACTATGGTTAGTGTCGGAAGGTGTGGGATGTCAACTATCGTTCCTGGTTCAGCCTTTACCAAATTAATGGAGTATTTTGTATATTTATTACTAATAACTTTGAATTCAAAATATGTACAAAAACAATTGTATTTTAAAGTGAATTTAAAACTGAAAAATAAGACATTTGAATTTTGAAAAAAGCTTGATGAAAAATAAAGGATCCTTAGTGCTAAGGTACTAATTTACAATAAACAATCAACTTTTGTATTTCTTGTCTACCTCATTAACATTACAATATTCTACTTCCTCGAAACTTATACTAACATAGTAGAGTGACACTTAAGAAATTTAAGTTTATACGTGTTAGGTTACAAATTCACATGAAGATTAGTAAAAAATTTACTGTACAATAATTGGATTATCACATCAAAGTTTTACATGAATATCAAGATCTATGGACGATAACAATGTTTTTGCACTATACCTATAATCTTGATTCATAAAACTTGAACTTTTCAAATCTCGACTTCCCTCATTAATAATTATTTCAATACAATAAAATCTGAACTCTTCTAATCTCGACTTCTACCTCATTAATAATTATATTTCAAAACATCAACCTTATGCTAATACGTATTGATTTTCATAAAAGGGCTGAATAATAATGATAAAATTTTATACCGATTAATGCATTAAACCAATAATTAGTGGAAGAAGTTTGTCTTTACATGAAATTTATCTCTTTATTATAGTTCAATTATTACTTAATCACGATGCAACTTAACATGATTGTGACATAAATTAGATTCGGATAAACATTTTTCCTAACAATATTGTTAGCACCATTTTTTTTTTCTTTTTTTTTTTTTGCATTTGAATTGAACAACAACAATAACAACAACCCAGTATAATCTCACTAATGGGGTATGAGGAGGGTAGTTTGTACGCAGACCTTATCTCTACCCTGGGGTAGAGAGACTGTTTTCGATAGACCTCGGCTCCTTCCCTCCAAGAACTCCCTACCTTGCTCTTGGGGTGACTCGAACTCACAACCTCTTGGTTGGAAGTGGGGGGTGCTCACCACTAGAACAACTCACTCTTGCATCTGAACAGATAGATTATGATATTTCATCTTTCTTTATACTTTTGAATGGTTCAATTCAGAGGTGGAGAGAGAGCACGACGAACTCAGTAACTTTTGCTTAAATTATATATTTGTATTAGAAAATTTATAAAATATGTATAAATATTTAATTATTAACCTAGTAACTAAGAAAAATTATAAATTCAGTAATAAATTAAGGACTCATAAATTTTAAATTCTAATTTCGCGTCTTTCAGGATCGTTTTCAAATGATAACAAATTTAATGAATTTTTGCAATATAGGACAAATATAATGAAAAATTTAACCATAGTCTCTTTTTTTTGTATAAGTAATTTGTTTGTATTTTCTTCCAAAGGTGAAGTGGAGAACCATGATTAGTTAAAGGTGGGGCTAAGTCAAACCTTATGGGTTGAAGGGATAATGTGCATGCGTTCCTCCGGAGTTGCGTGAGAATGAAGCGTCGGGAGAATCAAAAAACGTGGGCCCCTTCTCCTTTCATTGTGATGGGTAAGTAAGTGGGTCCCTTGCTGACGGGATCCCACGTCGTTTCTTACGTGGATGTCACTTGTTTGCCACGTCGAGGGGGCTGCCGTTATTCCTTGGCATCTATCCAAAAAGTATAAATTTACAGTCAGATAGTGCCATTTTTTTCTTCTTTTTCTCTTTATGAATTATGCCATTCTTCACTTAAACGTAACACATTAGTATTTCTTTTTTCTTTTCTTTCTCAAAGAAAACAACAACGTGATACATATTTTTCCAAAAAGAAGAAAAAAAGGTTTATATGTATAGTACTTGTGCTGAGAGAAGAAAAAAGGTGTAAATAATGAAGCATCCATTGTTTTCTCAATGTTTAAAAAGAATGTTTTTGACATGATGTGGGAAGACTGACCAGAAGATAAGAAATGTATTCTGTACCCAGGTAAATATTTTATTTGTGCCGTTCAAAAAGATAAAATTTAAATCAAACGGATTAGTAATTTCTGAATTATATTGCTAATAACTTGCAACTTTTTCGTGCAATTTAGGACTTTCGATAAATGTAAATCCGCTAGAGGTTATGATTCTTACGGTGGACAGTAGTAGTAACTGCTCACTCCGGTCCACTTTATTTTATTTTTTAATTTTTTTTATGGTTCACTATATTTGATTTTTTCAAATATTAAGAAATAGTTATTTTTTTTTCCAAAATTGTCATTTGAGTAAAGAGACCAGGAGTATTTGTTGTATTTTTAATGAACAAATTAAAGTTAATATGGTCAATTATATTATTAATTAATGCTAAACTATAAAATCTTTAATATGCGTGAAAACCACCAAAAAATTATTTAAAGTGAATCGGAGAAAGTATAAAAATTAGGCATATTGTGCGTGAATCAAAAGGAGCAATTAATATTGTTGGATGATGTTAATGATGTAGCTTACGCCTGTTTGGCCAAATTTTAAAAAAATTATTTATTTTAAGAAGTATTTTAGTTGAAAGAAAATATTTTTAGAGAATAGCAGTTTCTGTTTAGTCAATTTATTTGAGAAATACTTTTTCTAATATTTAAACAAATTATATTTGGCTATTTTGTTTTTCTAAATAGTACGTTTTGTATGTCAAATAACAAAAAAAGACAATATTAAGGTTTACAATGATTAGTATTCTTTAAAAAACATTATTTTTTAAAATTATTATTAAGACTGTAATTATTTAATTTGTTTAATTACATATAAACATAAAATAAAACTTATATTAAAATTCTTAATCGATAGATATTTAGTTAAACCCAAAACAAAAGGAATGAGAAAAAGGTTGTATTTATTTTTGAGAGATAGATGGGTTAAATTAATGAGTAGTAGTATGGCAAATATAATTATTTGGTAAGAATTTTGTATTATAAAAAAAAAAAAAAAATTCTACTCCTGCTTCTTGGTAAAGGAAACAATTTGTAGCTTTTTTCCATAGTAGAAAAGTTGTTTCACCTTCGTGGTAGAAGTAACAATATTTAGTTTTTTTCATAGTAAGAAAATTGTTACTACTTTGCCAAACACCTCAAATCTCCACGCACACAAGAAGAAGAAAAAAACAATTCTAGCAAAAAAGAATATTTTAAGCTTTTCAAAGCCTGGTCAAACAAGCTGCTATCAAGATAATTAGCCCCATGCCACTTGACTGTATGATAGCCTCGAAGCATTTAAAGGCCACGTTTCAGCACATTGACATTTATTTGTTACAGCGACATGGTTGCGGGGCGGATTTATAGCTTAGACTATGGGCACTTGAATTTATAATCCTTTTGTCGAATTAGATATTTTACATTTCATCTTTTTTTAGAATTAACCTAATATTTTTAAGAATACTAAATGGTGTATTTGATTAAACATTAAATTATTTTACCCAAAGGAATATGGATCGATTTTTTCACTTTAATACTGTCTCCGGTCTACTTTAAGCGATTTTTTAATTTTTTTTTATGATCCATAATATTTGATTTTTTCAAATTGTCCTTGAAGTAAAGAGTCTAAGAGTAATTTGTTATATTTACAACGAGCAAATTAAGATTAATCTGATCAATTTCATTATTAATTAATATTAAAAGATGATTTTTTTAATATGTGTAAAATAAATCAAAAAATTACTTAAAATGAACCGGAAAAATATTTGTTTTTCACTTTTTTAGTAATGTACCCATATTATAAAAATACTACTTCTACATGATTGTTAGAGGCCTATAGATATTAATAAAAGTCTATTTTACTTTCATTTTATGAACATTTTCAATTGATAAGGTGATCCTAGTAAAGATAATTTCACGCTATATGTGATAAGTGAGAAAGCGACTTTGGTTGGTGCAAATGTTGAAAGCTTGAACCAAAGGCTTGACTATTGAGACAACTATTTATTGCATAGCAATTAGGACCAGTGATCAAGGCACCACTTGTGAAAGCTTCACGTGGGCATGTGGGGGTCCTAATTACAATATTTTCAATCGGTACACATCCCCAAACAAAGACCAGACTCTCAATAAATTAATTATTTGTGAATTATAGTACTCGCAATCTTGATAAAAAAAAGAAAGAAAAAGAATACGAATGTTCAATCGTATATACGTATACAAGCAAATAAGCTAAAAACAACAACAACAACAACCCAGTATAATTCTACTAGTGGGGTCTGGGGAGGGTAGTGTGTACGCAGACCTTACCCCTACCCTGGGGTAGAGAGGCTGTTTCCAATAGACCCTCGGCATCCTTCCCTCCAAGAACTCCTCACCTTGCTCTTGGGGTGACTCGAACTCATAACTTCTTGGTTGGAAGTGGAGGATGCTTACCATCAGAGCAATCCACCTTGTCAAAAGTTCACAGTTCAATGCAGCGGTGGAGGCAGGTCTTCTGCTAAGAGATTCAAAAAAAGAAAAAATTTAAAAATTAAAAGAAAATATAATTAATGGGAATTGAACCAACAATCTTACAAAGATTTTAAAACCCCTTAATCATTGAACTAAGTTTTTGGGCTAAGTCATTGAGATTTAAAATATAAGATATAAAAGTATAAAGTTTGACTGCACAATATAATTTTTCGACGAAAGGGTTCGGTCTTCCGCCCTGGTTGGCCCCTAAATCAGCTCCTGGTTCAATGAAGACTCGGTCCATAAGTAAACAAGCTAAGAACATGGTTTGATTTTTACTAGGACATGTTACGAGGATTTTCTGCAGGAAATCTCTTATCTCCATGTGAATGACTTATATGTATATCTGTAGAGACTTAATCATGATTTTTGAAAATTAAGCGAAAGATTACCCCCAACAATTAAGTAAAGCCGTTTTATTTCAGAAGAAAAGTTTGACTATTTACGCAAAGGGTTTTCTTAATTAGCCTTTCTGATATCTACTGTTTGTAATTAGATATTGATGAGCTTAATATCGCTTGACATTTTAGGCCATTTTTGTTTCTAATCGAATTGAATTGATAGAGACTTTGCTTGAATTGTGGCCTGACGTGTTACTTTTTGGTGCAGGTGTAAATGAGATTGATATGGAACAAATAAGACACTTCCGGAGGAAAAAGAGCTGAAGAGGAAGAAAAAAGTTGAAGCCCAGAACGAGCACATGAGTGCGAACAGGAGGCATGCGACCTCGAAGATGAGCGCGCCCCCACTTGCGCGCCCAAGCTTCCAGGTCCGCAGCTGCGCACGTTCGCCTACGGGAATTTAAGTCAGGCATATTTTTATAACTTTTGGGCATTCTCCTTGACCTATATGAAGCCTATGCTCGTCCCAAACTAGATATCTTGAATTTTTGGAGCAACTTTTGGAGAGAAGAAGGCAATGAAACAACGGAGATTTTGAACACTTCATCCGAACCATTCAATACAAAAGTTTGTTTGAATTCGTGGATTATAATGTTTTCTTGTTCTCTAGTACTTTTGTGATGAACAACTTCTCTACTATGGAGTAGTTCTTAATTCTTAGGGTTATTGATAGATATTGTGCCTTGATTGTTATTCGGGGATTTGACTTCTGTAGTGCTAGAATTCGTTAAATGAGTTCGAATTAATTTGCAAGTTGTTTGTGATTCTATTTTAATCGGAAGAGAAGTATTGTTACAAATATCATTGTGTATCTTGTTTGGGTGAATTTCACGACTCTCGTAAGTAATCGAAAGAGTTTCTAGAGTTATCAATTAACCTAATCTAGGGGAATAGTAGATAGACGTTTTTTGTAAGACCAATCATTCAACGTATTCTTGCAGATGTTCATAGCACGTGTCATTAGGTTATACAATAGAACTCTCATTCATTCAGAAGAAGAATTTGAATCCTAAAGATAATCTAATTAGTTGTTGAAATTGAAAGAGCCATAACTTCAAAATTGTACTTGGAACAAAATTATATTCCAAATAATAGTCGTGCACATATCTTGTCAATGCCCTTATTTCTCTCACTGATATCCAATTAATGCCATCTAATTTCCCACTTAGTTATGTCACGACCTGGAATCCCACTCTCGGGATCGTGATGACGCCTAACGTACACTTGCTAGGCAAGCCAACATTAGTTAACCAATTTAATAATTAAACAGTTCAAAACGGAATAATAACAATTATTAACAATGATTAAAGCTGAAATATATGAACTAAACCCATAATATAACACAGTCTAACTCAATCACAGAAGTCTGGTGTCATAAGTACATGAGCAACTAGAAGTCTACAAGTATAATTTAAAATAAATACAATTGTTCGAATGAGATAAACAGTAAAGATAGGAAATGAAAGATGACTTCATGGTCTGCGAACGCCAGCGGCTCTACCTCAAGTCTCCGAAGCAAATATGATCGGAGCAGACGCAGCTCTAAACACCGCTGGGACCAATACCAGTATCTGCACAAGAAGTGCAGAAGTGTAGCATGAGTACAACCGACCCAATATACTCCGTAAGTGTCAAACCTAACCTCGACGAGGTACTGACAAGGCTATAACAAGACACCTGCATAAAACTCATGTGTATGTGTGTGTGTATATATATATATATATATGCAACAAAATAACAAGTAAAATAATAAGATATTAACTAGGAGGGGACATGCACAAGAGGAAATATCACAAGAATGGCAAGTACAAAGTCACCAAATAAGATCTTCCGAATAAGCAACAATGTAACCAAGTAAATCACCAATCCGGAAATCAATTAAGGCAATGAAATGAATATGGTACGGCATCACCCTTCATACTTTACTCTCGTCCTCACCTTGTAATATCATGAATAAAATGGTACCACATCACCCTTCGTGCTTTTACTCTTCGACACGGCATCACCCTTCGTACTTTTACTCTCACAACCTCTCAATATAAGATAATAAATGCAAATAAGGCACAACAACACCCTTCGTGCTTTCACTTTTCCTCACCAAGAAACAATACTAATCCGAATATCAAAAGCAAGGCGGGAAATAATTTTACTTCAATTATAGTACCATGATAGCAAACCCAACATCCAGAATTCCTAACATTTTCAAAATGAACAATAAATATGAGGCGAATAATTAAAGGGTAATAATCTAACATAAGCATGGAGAACATAGTCAATGAAGCAATATAATACAAAAAAATAATTTCCACCCGCATGCTTTAACTCAGTGACACCGCATATATACTAGTCACCTCACATATATATTGTCCCCACACATATTACACGTAGCAAATAGACCAACAAGTCCTAATCCCTCAAGTCAAGGTTAACCACGACACTTAAGGAGTACATTGGGTCGGTTGTACTCATGCTACAATTCTGCACTTCTTGTGCAGATACTGGTATTAGTCCCAGCGGTGTTTAGAGGTGTGTCTGCTCGAATCATATTTGCTTCGGAGACTTGAGGTAGAGCTGTTGACGTTCACAGACTTTGAATTCCCCTATCATTTCCTATCTTTACTATTTATCTCATTCAAACAATTGTATTTATTTCAAACTATACTTTTAGACTTCTAGTTTCTCATGTACTAGTGATAATAGACTTATGGGATTGAGTTAGACCGTGTTATATTATGAGTTTACTTCATGTATTTTAGATTTAATCACTGTTAATAATTGTTATTATTTTATTTTGAACTGTTTAATTATTAAATTGGTTAACTAATGTTGGCTTGCCTAGCAAGTAGACATTAGGCGCCATCACAGTACTGAGGGTGGGATTCTGGATTATGACAAGTTGGTATTAGAGCACTAGGTTGCCTAGGTCTCACGAGTCACGAGCAAGCTTAGTAGAGTCAGGAGGATCGGTACAGAGACGTATGTACTTATCTTCTAGAGGCTATAGAGCTTTAGGAAAATTTTGCTTCTTTCTTTCTCTATCGTGCGATTTTAGTGTATCATTGATGTTTGAATCATTCCATTCTTGTTCTCTCGTAGATGGCGAGAACACTCACAACATCTACATCTGGGAAGGAGCTGGAGCACCATATTTCAGTCATTACCAGGTGTAGGAATAGGGGTCGGGGCCGAGGTCAAGCTCATCCTAGAGCTTGTGCAGCAGCACCGACCGTGGAGCCTAAGATTCATCATGAGGAGGAGATCCCAGCTTAGACCGCACCAGCTGGACCCACTCAAGTCTCAGAGAGATTCATAGCCACTGCCGTACTTCAATACGCTCTAGTACGCTTGGTGAGCCTTATGGAGAGTGTGGCCCATACCGGTGCATTTCTGGTGGCACCAGCTGTCTCTCAGGATGACAGAGGAGCACAGACCTCCTCTACTCACACTCCAGAGCAGATGACTCCCATATATCAGACCTCAGCGGTTCCAGCAATTGGAGTGGTTCAACCAGTTATTGCTCCACAGCCTGGAGAGAGGCCCACAATGTCTTCTGAGGGATTGATGAGATTGGACAAGTTCACAAAGCTCTTTCCTATTCATTTTGGTGGTACAACTTCTGAGGACCCACAAGATTATTTGGACCGTTGCTACGAGGTGTTGCACAACATGGGTATTGTATAGTCTAATGGAGTAGACTTTTCGGTGTTTCAGATGACCGGTTCTGCTAAGAGGTGATGGCAAAATTACGAGCGAGGTAGATCAGCAGGTTTGCCACCCCTCACTTGGGATGAGTTTTCGCAGCTTTTTCTGGAGAAGTTTATCCCTTTCACTCTGAGAGAAGAGTACCGCAGGCAGTTCGGGCACCTTCAGCAGGGTAGCATGAGTGTAATCCAGTACGAACCCAATTTGTAGACTTAGTAGTTATATTATTCCCTACTAAGAAGGAGAGAGTGAGGAGATTCATTGATGGACTTACTTTTAGTATCAGGCAACAGATGGCCAAAATAGATTGAGGATGATATTTCTTTCCAGCGGGCCGTAGTGATTGCTAGACGGATCGAGATAATTCGTGGCCATTTTACCAGCAGGGTTATTTCCTTTGTGAAGGTTTAGCATATGGTCAAGAAGGGATGTCTAGCATATTTGGCCTATATTCACGATCCTAGTGTGGAGGTTCCTTCCATAGATTCACCGGTCGTGCGCGAGTTTCTGAAGGTGTTTCCTACAGATCTGCCGAGGATGCCACCCGATAGAGATATCGACTTTTGTATTGACTTGGCTCCGGGCACTCAGCCCATTTCCATTCCACCATACCATATGGCCTCAACTGAGTTGAACGAACTAAGGGAGCAGTTGCAGGATTTGCTTGATAAAGGATTCATTAGACCTAGTGTCTCACCCTAGGGTGCGCCAGTGTTGTTTGTGAAGAAGGATGGTTTGATGAGGATGTGTATAAATTATCGGCAGTTAAACAAAGTTACCATCTAGAACAAGTGTACTTTACCGAGAAATGATGACTTATTTGATCAGCTTCAGGGTGCCAAAGTATTTTCGAAGATTGATTTGAGATCTGGCTACCATCAGTTGAAGATACCGACATCAGATGTCCCTAAGACAACTTTTCGGACTCGTTATGATCATTATATGTTTCTAGTAATGTCATATGGTTTGTCCAATGCCCTAGCAGCATTTATGGATTTGATGAACTGTGTATTCAAGCCCTATTTGGATTCGTTTGTGATCGTCTTCATTGATGATATTTTGATCTACTCCCGCAGTCGAGAGGAGCATGAGCAGCATCTTCGAATCGTAGTTCAGACTCTGAGAGATTAGTCAGTTATACGCCAAGTTTTCAAAGTGTGAGTTTTGGTTGGATTTAGTTACCTTTTTGGGCCATGTCATATCATCCGAGGGTATTAAAGTGGATCCTAAGAAGATTGATGCAGTTTAGAACTGGCCTAGACCTACTTCAGTTATAGAGATTCAGAGCATCCTAAGTTTGGTGGGTTATTATCGTCGGTTCGTGGAGGGGTTTTCATCAATCGCAACCCCATTGACTAGATTGACCCATAAGGGTGCCTTATTCAGGTGGTTTGATGAGTGTGATTTGAGCTTTCAAAAGCTTAAGACCGCTTTAAGTATAACTTCAGCTCTAGTTTTGCCATCAACATCAGGTTCATATGCAGTTTATTATGATGCTTTGCAGATTGGGATTGGGTGTGTATTAATGCAGGAGGGTAGAGTGATCTTTTATGCTTTGCATCAGCTGAAGCCCCATGAGAATGAGAAGAACTACCCCGTTCATGATTTGGAGTTGACAGCCATTGTGCATGCATTGAAGATTTGGAGGCATTACCTTTACAGTGTGTCGTGTGAGGTATTCACAGATCATCGGAGTCTAAAACACTTGTTTAAGCAAAAGAATCTAAACTTGAGGTAGCAGAGTGGTTAGAGTTGTTAAAAGACTATGATATCACTATTTTGTACCATCCCGGGAAGGCCAATGTAGTGGCCGATGCCTTGAGTAGAAAGGCTGGGAGTATGGGTAGCCTTGCATATTCCAGTTGGTGAGAGACCACTAACATTGGATGTTCAGGCTTTGGTCAATCGGCTGGTGAGGTTAGATGTTTCAGAGCCTAGCCGGATTCTTGCTTGCGTAGTTTCTCGGTCTTCTTTGTATGAGCGCATCAGAGAGCATCAGTATGATGACCCCCATTTGCTTGTTCTTAAGGATACAGTGCTGCACGGCGATGCCAAGGAGGTTTCTATTGGAGATGATGTGGGTGTTGCTGATGTAGGGTCGTATTAATGTGCCCAATATGGATGGGCTTCGTGCGTTGATTCTTGAGGAGGCCCACAATTCGCGATACTCCATTTATCGAGGTGCTGCTAAGATGTATCAGGATTTGAGGCAACATAATTGGTGGAGAAGATTGAAGAAAGATTTAGTAGGGCATGTGGCTTGATTTTTGAACTGTCATCAGGTGAAGTATGCACATCAGAGGCCGGGTGGTTTGCTTCAAAGACTTGAGATTCCCGAGTGGAAGTAGGAGCATATTACCATGGATTTCGTTGTTGGGCTCCCACTGACTTTGAAGAAGTTTGACGCAGTATGGGTCATTGTGGATAGATTGACCAAGTCTGCACATTTCATACCGGTTATGCTACCTACTCTTCAGAGTAGTTGGCTGAGATCTATATCTGGGAGATTGTTCATCTTCATGGGGTGCCGGTGTCTATTATCTTCGACCGAGGCACGCAGTTCACATCGCATTTCTAGAGAGTTGTGCAGCGCGAGTTAGGCACGCGTGTTGAGTTGGGTACATCATTTCACTCCCAGATGGACGGGCAGTCCGAACGCACCATTCATATCTTAGAGGATATACTACATGCCTGTGTTATGGATTTCAGGGGTTCATGGGATTAGTTCTTGCCACTTGTAGAGTTCGCCTACAACAACAACTTCCAATCGAGTATTCAAATGGCTCCTTATGAGGACTTGTATGGGAGGCGGTGTCATTCTCCAATTGGTTGGTTTGAGCCGGGAGAGGCTAGGTTGTTGGGCACAGATTTGGTTCGGGATGCTTTGGAGAAAGTCAAGTTGATTTAGGATCGGCTTCCTACAACACAGTCTAGAAAAAATGTTACAATGATCAGAAGGCCCGTGATGTAGCATTTATGGTGGGAGAGCGGGGTTTGCTTCAGATATCACCAATGAAAGCTGTGATGAGGTTCGGGAAGAAGGGCAAGTTGAGCCCTAGGTATATTGGTCCTTTTGAGATCCTTGAGAGAGTTGGTGAGGTGGCCTACAGACTTCTATTGCCACGCGACTTATCAGCAGTTCACCCGGTATTCCATGTTTTCATGCTCCGGAAGTATCATGATGATCCGTCCCATGTACTAGATTTCAGCTCAGTCCAATTGGATAAGGATTTGATTTTTGAGGAGGAACCGGTGGCTATTCTAGTCCGGTAGGTCTGGAAGTTGAGGTCTAAGAGTTATTATTCAGTTAGAGTGCAGTAGAAAGGTCATCTGTCGAGGCAACTATGTGGGAGTCCGATATGCGAAGTAGATACTCACATCTTTTCACCAGTCCAAGTACTTTTCTATGTCCGTTCGAGGACGAAGGTTTCTTTTAGCGGTGGAGAATGGGATGACCCGATAGGTCATTTTGAGTACCATCATTTATTCCTGTGTTTCGAGATCCCCATTAGCTCCATTTGATGATTCTTGATTTACGTACACGATCTGTGTCTTTTTCCGTATAGATTTTATGTGAAAATTTAAAGAAAACATGATTTTTGGCTTTAAAAACCACTTGAGTTGACTACGGTTAACATTTTATATAAACGACACCAGAGCGATATTTTGACGATCCCGGTTGGTCCGTATCATGATTTGTGATTTGGGCGTATGCCCGAGATCGAATTCAGAAGTCCCTAACTTGATTTGACTTATTTTTCTAAAAGATAGTAATTTGACGGTTTGAAAATTTGCTAGGTTTGACCGTATATTGACTTTGTAGTTAACGAGTTCAGATTTCAGTTTTGGGACTTGGTATAGGTCTGTTTTACTATTTAAAACTTGTTTGCAAAATTTGGTGCAATTCAAAATTGATTTAATATGATTCAGACGCTTAGATGTGATTTTAGTTCTTTAGTTTCTTTGAATATTTCATGCATTTTGATGTCCGATTCATAGTTCTAGGTGTTATTTTGGTATTTTGATTATGCGAGCGAGTTTTTATGATGTTATTACACTTGTGTGCATGTTTGGTTTGGATCTCAAGGGGCTCGGTTGAGTTTCAGACGCATTTCAGATGAGTTTGCATAGTTTGAGATTTGCTGGTTTCTCGTGTTCAATGCAGATCTCGCAATTGCGAGGTCTGGCTCACAATTGCGAGCCTCGCTTTTGCAAAAAATAGCTTGTATTTGCGAGCATGGGCTGGGGTGGGTGAATCTCGCAATTGCAAGGGTTTGGTTCGCATTTGCGAACTTTCATTTGTGACTCAATGTGCTTTGGGGAAATCTTCGCAATTGCGAAGGTGGGTCAGTTCGCAATTGCAAACATTTTGTCGCAATTGCGACTTCTGGGCTTCTGAGGCAAGGTTTACATTTGCGACCTTTGCTTCGCATTTGCGACCTTTTTTTCGCGTTTGCGATATTTGCAATTGCAACATCTGAACTGGGTAGAAGATTGAAAAATCGAGACTTAGCTCATTTTACATCATTTCTCAACCCTAAACACTCTAGAGGCGATTTTCCAAGAGGTCTTTCTTCCCAAAATCATTGGTAAACAACTCTAATCCACTTTCTTTCAATTCCCCATTACTTTTCATGAGATTTTAACATCAAATCTAGGATTTTCATAGTAGAAATTAGGTATTTGGGTTGGAATTTAGGGATTTTGCAAAATTGGGATTTCGACCTCAAATTGAGGTCGGATTTCAAAACAAATCACATAACCGGGCTCGGGGGTGAATGGGTAATGGAGTTTTTTGACTAGGCGAGTCTGGGTTTGATTTTTGTTAACTTTTTCAAAAAAGATCAAAATTGAAGATAGTTTCTAAAGCCTATTTGGAATTATCTGAACAATATTTGGCTAGATTTGATTGGTTTAGAGGCTAATGCCAAAGGAAAAACAGTGGTTGTGCCTTGATTTGGTTGTGGAGCGAGGTAAGTGTCGTGGTTAACCTTGACTTGAGGGATTAGAACTTGTTGGTCTATTTTCTACGTGTAATATGTGTGGGGACAATCTATATGTGAGGTGACGAGTATATATGTATTGTCATTGGGTTAAAGCATGCGAGTGGATATTGTTTCTTTGTATTATATTACTTCATTTACTATGTTCTCCCTACTTAGGTTAGATTATTACTCTTTAATTATTCGCCTCATAATTATTATTCATTTTGAAAATGTTGGGATTTCTGAAAGTTGTGTTTGCTATCATGGTACTATAATTGAAGTAAATTTATTTCCCACCTTGCTTTTGATATTCAGATTTGTATTGTTGCTTAGTGAGGAAGACTGAAAAGCACGAAGGGTCTTGCCGTATCTTATTTGCATTCATTAGTATATACTGAGAGGATGTGAGAGTAAAAGTACGAAGGGTGATGTTGTGCGGGAGAGTAAAAGTACGTAGGGTGATGTCGTTCCATTTTATTCATGATATTACAATGTGAGGACGAGAGTATAAGCACGAAGGGTGATGTCGTGCCATATTTATTTCATTGCCTTAATTGATTTCCGGATTGGTGATTTACTTAGTTACGTTGTTGCTTATTTCGAAAGGTGTTATTTGGTGACTTTGTACTTGCCGTTCTTGTGATATTTCCCTTTTCGCATATCCCCTCCCAGTTAATATTTTATTGTTTTACTTGTTATTTTGTTGATATATATATATATATATATATGTATATGTATAGAATTTTACGTAGGTGTCTTGCTATAACCTTGTCCCTACCTCGTCGAGGTTAGGCTCGACACTTATAGAGTATATTGGGTCAGTTGTACTCATACTACACTTCTGCACTTCTTGTACATATACGGTATTGGT
The DNA here is from genome assembly GCA_000715115.1 of Nicotiana otophora. Lineage (NCBI taxonomy): Eukaryota > Viridiplantae > Streptophyta > Magnoliopsida > Solanales > Solanaceae > Nicotiana > Nicotiana otophora. The sequence goes on along the minus strand of AWOL01S0070275.1, from coordinate 36,689 downwards.
CCCGTCGGTGTTTAGAGGTGCGTCTGCTCGAATCATATTTACTTCAAAGACTTGAGGTAGAGCTGCTGATGTTCGTAGACCTTGAAGTCCCCTTTCATTTCCTATATTTACTATTTATCTCAATCGAACAGTTATATTTATTTCAAACCATGCTTGTAGACTTCTATTTTCTCATGTACTGGTGACACCAGACTTCTGGGATTGAGTTAGACCGTGTTATATTATGGGTTTACTTCATGTATTTCAGCTTTAATCATTGTCAGTAATTGTTATTATTCTGTTTTGAACTGTTTAATTATTAAATTAGTTAACTAATATTGGCTTGCCTAACAAGTGGACATTAGGTGCCTTCACGGTCCCGGGGGTGGGATTCCGAGTTGTGACAAGTTGTTACTCTTAGTTCTTTCTTAAGTCGAAACCAATGGTTTATTTTCCAGAATAGTGTTAAGCTGAAGAATTATTTGAACATTATTTAAATCAATCTTTATGGAGACGACTAATAACTATACTATCTTAGACTAGCGAGCCTCAATTTTACAAACCACTTTGCGCTCGTCAGATATTTGGAAATGAGGTATGGTTGCGATAAAAAGTAAATTGACAAAATGTTAGAGATTCACTAACCTATATCCAAAGCTGTCTAAAATAAAAAAACTTTGGTCTACCATTTTTCAACTATTTTCTCATTTGTCGCCTGTATCTGATTCTATGTTAAATTAATAATGCATAGGCAATTGATTTAGCCAATGTTTGTTGAATTTGTTTTATCCTCTCTAACCTATGTGTCTACTATATGAAGTATCTTATTTCACTGATACCTCTGTTTCAAAAATAATTGGTCTGACTATGAGTGTATTGGTAGAAAAATAGACTCGTTACGTGGATTAATGAACAATGACAGGTGTCATAGCAATAAAGAAGAATGAAGGTTAGGCGAAGTATGGGTAAAACACCCCCGGGATTTCTTACAAGGAAATCACACCTGACAATTGGGGAAACAAAGATAGGAGCGGGATGGACAATTAAAGATGGCCAGGAAGGAAGGCCCATTAATAGCCATGGATATGAAAAAAAAATCGACATAATGCCTAGTTATGAGCGATTGACTATTATTACCATAACTGTTATAAATTACTCAAGTAACGGGCAATTAATGTAATAAATATTAGTAACGGACGGGAATTAAGTAAGACAAAGAAATTGTATATTGTGTCCCTATATAAACCCTCCTTACCTTATTTTGTAAGATCGTCAAGTAGTTCACAATATTATCATGTCAATCTCTTATACTTTATTCTCTGCTAGTTGAAGAATTTTGTTCTCTCCTTTTGGAAGAAAGCTACAATTATCAATAAGATTTCTCTTTCCATATTTTATTTTTATTATTTCTTATTCATCTATATTAGGAAAAGTTAAGCAAAATTGGTTATTAGAAACTTGAATTATTTTATTATTTGCTTTGACCATAAAAACTATTTTTTGGTTAAACAAATTGGTTCCGTTATTGGGAGATCTAGTGATCTTTTCACTTTCCATATTTTGTCTGTAACAACGAATTATGTCTACTATTAATAAAATTATTCAGGTGGGTGATGAAGAACATGGAAGGCAAAAAAGAGGAACTCTTCCACGCCATACACCCACAACTACTCCACCACGTTCACGATAAAATTTACCTGTCAGATTTGCTAATCGTAACGCTGGACAACAAATTGACGAACAGTCAAATGAGCAAGATAACTTGAAGCAATTTATTACTCAAAATATTGGTGAAGCCTTCTGACAAGTGTTGTTCAGGCTCCACCACCAGTGAACACGACTGTGGAAAACCCTTATTCAGGGCTTGAAAACTCTAAAAGTGGAAAAATACCAAATAATTTCGGGGCCGAAGGGTCAAAAGTATGCCAAATGACTCTTTATAAAATCTAGTACTAACCTTGCAGAAATAGCTCAAGGAACAAAATGAGTGGATAAAGCAGATACCAGGAGTACCATCCGTAATTAAAAGAGTGGATATTGACAAGTATTCACAACAACCATAGAAGTCAAGTGTAGCATCGTTACCAATACCAAAAAAAATCAAGATGTCCGATATTCTTAAGTATGATGGGACTACTGACCCGCGATATCATATTACTGCATTTACTACAGGAGTCAAGGGAAATGATTTAACCAAGCAGGAAATCGAATCAGTATTGGTGAAGAAATTTTGTGAAACCCTTAAGAAAGGGGCATTGACATGGTATTCTCTCTTACCTAAAAATTCAATTGACTTTTTTACTGAGCTTGTAGATTCATTCATAAAAGCACATTCGGGAGATAAAAAAATAGAGAAAAGAATGGAAGATATCTTCAAGGTAAACAAGAGAGCACGAAATTGATAAGAGAATTCATGGATTGATTCCAGCGAGAAAGAATAATGTTACCTTGTATACCTGATAGTTTGGCAACAATGGCATTTGCAAGCAATTTGACTGAGAAAAGTTTAAAAGACACGAGAGGATTAAAGGAAATCCTACGGGAATTTCCTGCTACAATGTGAAATGATGTTTATAACAGGTACATCGCAAAGTTACGAGTAGAAGAAGATAAGGTATCCCAGTCGAAGGTGGAGGAAAGGTTTGGACCTAGATGCTCAGAATCAGAAAGGAGATCCGGAAAAATAGGTACGAACCTTACATGGGACCCCCGGGATGAGATCTTAGATCAAAACCAGAATAGGCACGATTTGATCAGAGATCAAGGTAGAAGGATGCAAGTTATTCTTCCTGATTCAGAAGGAGCGGAATATAACAAGGAGCAACAATCAAAATTTCCGATCAAGAATAAGATATTATAATTTCAACGTCATTAGGTCCGAGTTAGTAGCCGTGCTAAGAGGTATGGGCGATAAAATGCGATGGCCAAAAGAAATGAAAACAGATCCCAACAAAAGAAGTCAGGAATTCTTGTATGAATTCCATAATGATCACGGTCACAAAACAGTAGATTGCAGGCTCTTACAAGCAGAGGTTGATTATTTATTGAAAAATGGTCATCTCAACCGACCTCTTTAGTAAGAAAGGAAAGCATTCTTATATGAAAAATAAGCAAGAACCACCAAAGCCTCCATCGCCAAAAAGGACGGTGAATGTTATAAGCTGAGGTAAGGAGGTCAATGGAGTAACATACACGACATCGAAAAGGATTGCTAAGATCTCAGTAACCCATGGGAAGCGGGTTCGACAAGTCTTGGAAGGAGACAATATAACATTTGACGACGAGGATGCATATGGCTTGTTCATCCCTTATAATGATGCGCTGATAATATCTTTACTTGTTCATGATACTAACATCAAGTGAGTTTTGATTGATCTAGGTAGCTTTGTGAATATCATATTATGAAGAGTGGTGAATGAAATTCAAGAAACTAATCATGTGATACCCAATACTCGATCTTTGTCTAGGTTCGACAATTCAAATGTTATAACAAAGGGAGAAATTATGTTATCAATATTCATTGAGGGTATCATGAAAGACACAAAATTTCAAGTAGTAGATGCAGAAATAACTTATAACATAATTTTAGAAAGGCCGTGGATTTATGACATGGATGCGGTGCCATCAATATTACATCAGGTTATCAAATTTTCATCACAATGGGGAATTCGTCAGATCAGGGGAGATCAACAAACAGTAGGAGAAACCAACACAGTAGTTGTGGCTAGTGGAACATCGAAAGATGGACATGAAAAATAGCAATTACAATAGTCAGTTGAGGAGAACTTGTCTTCTACCTCAATTGATAGTACGAGGAACGAAGCAGATATAAATGCAAGACCCGACGTGATCCAGGATCCAGAGGAGAACAAAACTATTAAAACAACTATGAAAGAGCTCGAAGCTATTAAATTGTTTGTCCACTAGCCTGACATAAAAGTCTATGTTGGAACAAACCTGAGCCCGGATATAAAAAGTAAGTTAATTGAATTGTTACGCGTTAACGCTGATTGTTTTGTCTGGTCGCACATAGATATAATAGGTATACCACCGGAGATAATGACTCATATGTTAAATGAAGATCCATTACATCCCCAGTAAAGCAAAAGAAACGAAAGCAAGGAGCATTCAAAAACCAGGTAATTCAAGAGACGGTACAGAAACTTCTGAATATTAATTCAATTCGAGAGGTAAAGTACCATGACTGGTTAGTTAATACTGTTGTAGTCCCAAATAAAAATGGATAGTGGCGAGTATGTGTAGATTATACTGACCTGGATAAAGCATGCCCCAAAGATTCATTTTCTTTACCGCATATAGATCAACTAATTGATTCTATCGCTGGTCATGAACTCTTAAGTTTTTTAGATGCATATTCGGGATATAATTAAATAAAAATGGATCCTCTTGACGAGGAAAATGCTTCTTTCATTTTTACATATTGAGGGACTTATTGCTACAAATTCATGCCCTTTGGCTTGAAGAATGCTGGAGCTACGTACCAGAGGTTGGTGACAAAAATGTTCCAAGAGCATTTAGGGGAAACCATGAAAGTCTACATTGACGACATACAAGTAAAATCGGTATAAACAGAGGATCATCTCAAGCTTCTGAATGAAACTTTTGAAATACTCCGCAAGTATAACATGAAGTTGAACCTGGAGAAATGCGCTTTTGGCGTAACCTTAGGTGAATTTTTAGGTTTTTTTCTCTCTAACAGCGGGATCGAAGTAAATCCGAAAAGAATTAAAGTGACCGAAGAGATACCGAATGTGCTTACAAGTAAAAAAGAAGTACAAAGATTAGCAGGGAGAGTAGAAACTTTGAAGAGACTCATATTCAGATCCTCAAAAAATTATTTTAAATTATTTTCGTTATTGAAAAAATAAAATCAATTTGAATGGACTGATGAATGTCAACAAGATTTGAAGGATTTGAAAGCGTATCAGTACAAACCGCCTCTGTTGTCAAAGCCAAGCGATGGAGAAAGATTACTCATCTACTTAGCAGTATTAGAAGCAGCGATGAATACAATATTGGTGAGAGAAGAAAAAGGTACGCAATCTCCAATTTAATATGTCAGTTAATCTTTGTTAGATTGTGAGACACGATATCCTCATCTTGAAAAACTAGCACTAGCGCTAATAATGGCATCAAGAAAGTTATGACCCTATTTTCAATGTCATCCTATTTCTGTCGTAACTATCTTTCCATTAAGGAATATTTTACATAAATATGAGTTATCAGGAAGATTAGCTAAATTAGAAATAGAACTTAGTGAATATGATATTGTTTATCAACCTCGAACTTCCATAAAGTCACAGGTACTCGCAAATTTTGTAGCAGATTTTAGTTCAAGCTTACTCCTTGAAGCTGAAAACAAGGCACGAATATTACCGGATCTAATATGGGGGCTTGGACATTACATACTGATGGATCGTCAAATGCAAAAGGAGCGGGTTTGGATATTGTTTTAATTTCAACTTCAGGAGAGATTATTAGACAAGTAATAAAATATAACCCAATAACTAGTAATGAAGCAGAATACGAGGCAGTAATTGCATGTTTGGAACTTGCAAAAGAGATGGGGATTGACCAAGTTGAGATCAAAAGCGACTTAGAGCTTATGGTATATCAAATGCAAGGGAATTACGTAGCTAGAGAGAGGCGAATGCAATAATATTTAGAAAAGGTGCGGCAATTATTGCTTCAGTTCCGAGCATGGAAAGTTGTTCAGATACTAAGAGAGGAGAATGCGGAGGCTGATGCATTAGTAAATCTTGGATCAGTACCTGATGTGTCAAACACGAAAAATGCAATCGTGGTTCATTTATTTCACTCAGCGCTTGATCAAACCAAGAATGAGGTAAATTTTAACAATTTAACATGGGATTGGAGAAATGAGTTTGTGAATTATCTGTAGTATGGAATATTACCTGAGGATAAAAGAAAACCCAATTGCAGTGAATAAAAGCAGTTTGATATTGTTTAATAGAAGGCAATTTATATCAAAAGATGTTTGGTGGACCTTTAGCTCGGTGTCTTGGACCCTCACCAACTGAATACGTGATGCGAGAGGTACATGAAGTACATTGTGGAATCATGCTGGTGGAAGGTCACTAGTAAAAATACAAATAGGAGCATGGTATTATTGGCCAAAGATGGAAGACGAGGCGACAATTTCGTAAAAAGGTGCGATAAATGCCAATGGTACGCAAATAATATGCATCAACCGACAGAGTTGCTTTATTCGATTATCACGTCGTGGCCGTTTATGAAGTGGGTAATAGATATCGTGGGTCCTCTACCTCAAGCACCAGCAAATGTACAGATTTTATTAATTTTGGCTGATTATTTTTCTAAGTGGGTGGAGGCAAGTGACTTTATAATAGGTATGAGAAAAGGAAGTTATTGACATTATTTGGAGGAATATAATATGTAGATTTGGGATTCCAAGGAAAATCGTATGTGATAGTGGGCCACAATTCGTGGGAGCAAAGGTCACTAATCTTTTTAGTCCAAAAGTAAAGGATTGAGCGATATTACAACAGAAGGGAGAATCTTCGATATTTCAAGATTGGAGACTTTGTCCTTAGGAAGGTGTTTCAGTCAACACAGGCGGCAAATATAGGGAAATTGAGTCCAAATTAGGAAGGGCAATATCGAGTTCGAGGCATTGCTAGAAAATGAGAATATGAGTTGGAGACCATGGTCGAAAAAGTGTTACCTTCCAATTAGTATGAGGTACGCTTGAAAAAATACTACTTTTGAGCAAGTATAGACGGTCAGGTATCTCAAAGTTCATTTCTTATTTGGTTATTTAAATTTTACTAATCATTTTAGACCACACCAAATGATGAAATTAGACCTAAAAGACATGCAAAATACTTAATTATTCTCGATCTAGGTTACAACAATTCTGATGGGAAGGGTTAAGCAGTCATCATCTAAAAAGTTACCTCTGAGTGCCGTATGTATTTTCTTTTTCAGGGAAAGGACCATAGAGGGGAGTTGATCCAGTGTTCAAGTTTTCATACTTCAATTATCAAACACTGGGGGAACTATGCATATGGAGGAAGTACACCAGTACACTACGAAAGCAAAGCGCATTGGTCAAAGAAAAAACCTTTGTAACAACCCGACCGGTCGTTTTAAGCTTTAGCATTCCATTCGGTGGTTTGACACTTAGAGTAACTTCATATTATGTATTATGACTTGCGTTTATGGTTGGTTTCGGTTTGCGAGTGGTTCGGGATTTATTTGGAAGAATGATTCTCGTTTTAAAAGCTTTAAGTTAGAAGAGTTGACCACGATTTGACTTTTGGGTAAACGGACTCGGAATTAAGTTTTAATTATTTCAATAATTTTGTATGATAATTTTGGACATGTCCGTAAAGTTTGGTTAAATTCTGATGAATTTTGGATAAGTTTGGGTTGTATGGTGATTGTTTTCGATTTCAACGTCGATTTGAGCATAAAGGTTACCATATTGAGCAAACGGCCTTTGATTCGTGTTTCGACTAAACCTGTATATCCGTATCATAATTTTTGAATCATAGCAGCTGAAATCATTAAGTTTCGACATAGTATGAGAAAATTATGGTCATTTTACTAAGAATTGGGTTACAATCTTTTTTAGATTAATTATGAAATTGCCACTGAATTCGTATTTAAAAATCTGCACTATTTTCAAATATTGAAACCCACATATCTCCTTCATTCTAAGGTCAAATGGAGTGATTCAAAAGCCTAACTTGACTAAAATATTATTAGAAATCCATTGGAGGCATCAAAAATGAATTTACGGATCATTGGCATAAGAAACGAGGCAGAACAACTGGGTATGTTTGGCTATTAATGTTGTTGGAATTTTTCTCATCTTGAAAGTTTGGGATTGAGAGAATTCAAGAATTTTCTCTAAGTTTCTTCTATGGGGCAAGGTCTAAACCATAACCTAAGTATTTCCCTTTAATTCGTTCCCTTGGTTTAAGCTTTAATCCATGATTTTAATTGAAAACCAATTTAATTCTTTAAATCAAGACCTAGGATTATGTCCTAAATTTTAAAAATTGAAAATGAGTTAGAGGCGTTTATTTCTCTGTTATTTTTGGGGTTTTGTTTTTCAATATTAGGATAACAACATACTCAAATTTTGCGAGTTTTAGAGGAGTATTTTGGGAGATATTGGACCCAACTAGTGTGGGTTGGACTCTTGGATTATGAACACCCAAGAGCGATATTTTGGCGAATTGATTGAGCTATCAGACTCCGATTGATTCGATTTTTATTCGGGTGAGCTTGTATTGGTTCGGGCTTCGCTCGGGTAAGCTTAGATTCGGAATCCAAGACGAGCACGATGTTGACATTTGTTGACTTTTTGGTTGAGTTTGGGCTTTTGATTAAAGATTCGACCTTTATCGATTGGGTTTGTTTTCTTTGGCATTAGTTGATGTTCTTGAGTTGCTTCTGGCTAGTTTCTAGCCGTTCGGAGATCGATACGCGTAGTATGGCATTTCTAGAGTATTATTTGGCTTGCTCGGTATTAGATTTGGCTTGTTTGAGGTAAGTATAGTATTTAAACTTGGTTGAGGCACTCGTTGCTTGAATTATTTGTGATAGCTATGTGCTATAATTGCGCAAATATGTGGGGTTTGAGCCCATGTGCTAATATCGGGGGTATTTATCCATGATTAGGTTGTTTTAAGGTTATTAAAAGCCTAGAATTGAGTGTTAAGCTTTAGGCTATGATATGTTCCATATTTATAACATTGTGTAAACTATTTGAGCCATGTTTGAGGCTACATAGAGTTTTGATCCCTGAAAGAGCTTGATAAATACTTTTCTGTGATGAAATTGTCGATTTGAGCTATGATAACACACTTTGCAGATGCCTACACTTTAGTATGTCATTTATACCAGTCCATGATCATGAGATATTTTTATTCATTCATTACATACATGTATTCTTGTTTATTTTCTCCTGTGTGATATGATTGGACTAGATGCATGTGACCACGCCGGACGGATTGTGTTGTTATGCATGTGACCATGCTGGATGGATTGTGTTATTATACATGTGACCATGCTGGATGGATTGTGCTATTATACCTGTGACCATGCTGGATGGATTGTGTTATTATACATGTGACCATGCTGGATGGATTGTGCTATTATACCTGTGACCATGCTGGATGGATTGTGTTATTATACATGTGACCATGCTGGATGGATTGTGCTATTATACCTGTGACCATGCTGGATGGATTGTGTTATTATACATGTGACCATGCTGGATGGATTGTGCTATTATACCTGTGACCATGCTGGATGGATTGTGTTATTATACCTGTGACCATGCCGGGAGGATTGTGTTGTTATGTCTGTGACCATGACGGACAGATTATGTTGTTAGCCTGGGACCACGCCGGGCGGATTGTGAGTATCCGTACTTGAGTTGTCCGTGCAGATCTAGATACTGATATTATGGCACGTGAGTTGTCCGTGCGGTCGATATTGAGCCTGTGACCACGTCGGACTAGTAGCACATTGAATTGGCCGTGTTTGCGTGTTGACACAGATCCGTCCCCTAGGGTCACCCTCTCATGTTACTCTCTTCATGGTGTACACGCGGATTGTGAGAAACTGTGGATTTTTGGTTGATGAGAGCTCTGGGAGAGCTGGTTACTATATTTGGATCGGGTTGCGCGCCGTAACAGACTGATATTTGGTTATTTTATTTTATCTTTACTTGCAATTTCCTTGACTGTTTACCTGATTTACTTGCATTACTTCCTTATATGTTGGATTGTTGACAGAGCAAAATATTTTAAACAAAGAATTGTGAGCATCAAAGTGGTTTTACCTGAGATTTTCCTGATTGATCATTAATCTATTCTATACTTGTTGAAATTCTGAACTGTACAGGCGTTGGTGAGTATCATTTATAGTTCTTGCTTATTGTACCTTTTCAAGGTTAGTTATGATACTTATTGAGTACAGGAGGTCGGTTGTACTCATAATACATTTCTGCACTTTGCGTGCAGATCCTTGGGTTGATGCTGTTGTGTATGGCGAGGGTTGGAATTGAAGATGTACCTGTGTTCCAATTATGGCTATCACTTGTCCTTAGTAGCTTTAGATTTGAATTCTATTCATATGCATTTCAAACATGTGTTGTATTTGTTTCATTTCAGTTTTTGTAAATCTAAGTCTTAGTGGCTCATGACTTGTACTACCAGTCCTTAGGAAGTTGTATAAAAATTCAGTTATTTCATTTTTGAATCATATCATTATCACTATATTGTGTTTTATTGTTATTTGGCTTACCTAGCGAGTTGGGTTAGGTTCCATCATGATGGGTTAGATTTTGGGTCGTGATAAGTTGGTATCAGAGCTCTAGGTTCATAGGTTCTATAAATTATGAGAAAATGTCTAGTAGAGTCTTACGGATCGGTATGATAACCTCCATACCTATCTTCGAGAGGCTACATGACATTTAGGATAAACTTCCCATCTTTCATTCCTTATTGTGCGATATTGATTCAGCTTGAAGCGTATCGCTTTGAATTCCTTCCACTCACTCGTATGCATACGTGAACGCTTGGTATCAGCTTTGCATAAACGACTTGTGATTTCCATGGAAGAGGTGCGAGATATGTTTTTCTGTATTTTGATGGCAGGCTAGTCTGGAGGATTTGAGGCTGGGTTTTGACTGTTGCTTGGGCTCAGTGGTTCCAATGGTGTGAGTGTGTTCTTTTGCACTTATATGTTCAGTTGTGTCCCCAGGAGTGGGATTGATGGCTTAGTGAGTGGTTGGATGACTATATGATGATTATGTTATGTGCGTGGGATGTGTGCAGATGGTTTTTGATATGACAGGAAGATTTTTCTTGGGATGTGAAAGGATTATTGGATGCTCAATTTTTGTGGATGTGTTATACAGTCTTTTCTAAGGGTTTTGAGGGATTCTTTCATGTTATTTTGTTTGTGGAACGAAGTAGATTCTCATTTCTTATTGACGAGTTCAGACTCGGTAAGATTAAGTAATTGTGTAGCAGTTGTGGCCGTAAAAGGGCATAGAGATATGTCAGCTTGGGGCTAAGCAGGTGGATTATTACTTGTGGGGCGATCTACGGATGTGTGATCCTTATGATGTTGTGTGGTGAGTTTATTTTTACTAGTGGATTATATGTTTTTCAATTTGACCTTGGATCGGTGGTGAAAGTTGACCTGCCTGTCACGAGCATGAATGCGGGATTAGTAGAAGATTTAAGGTATTTTATGGGTTGTGTTGCAGGAGCTTGTGGAAGATTTAGTTGAGTCTCACTGCGGGATTATGGCAGTAATAGAGTATGGGTATTGTTAGTTATCAAGTATTTTATTCTATGGCTTTGAGCCAAGTGGTGGAGTCTACCATCAGCAATTTGATTGCATGGTTATGTGTTGTATTGGTTTCGGTCTGAGGCATACTTGTGGATCGGTTATGACTTGCAGAGGCTGTTTTGAGGATGGCATAAGCAAGGAAATTTCTTGATGCATGGTGTATTATACCTTATGGATATATGGAAGTCTTGGAAAGATTTGGGTCTGTTATGCATGATAGATGTAGTGCTCAAGACCCGCAATACTATGAAGGTTGATGGTTATTGAAAACCATAAATTTTCTGACATCATCAAGTTGGGAAAAAGAATAGAAGAAGGGATCAAAAGCGGAATGGTGAAAAATTTCGAAGCACTCCAAGCCACAAATAAAGCTTTGCAGTTAGAAGGTATCTCCAAGAAGAAAGAAATGTGTGCAGTAATGGTAGCCCAAGTTCTAAAGTCTCCTCTCACATACCAAACACCTCCACCCACATACCAGCCTTCACCCCCCAGATACCAACAACCTGCTGCCACCTACCACACTTATAACACCCAACCCGCATATTACCACTCACCACCAGACCGCCAAAATTACCAAAGACCATGACCAAATTTCGACTGCAGACCACCCAGACAACACTCCGATTACTGAACCCATAGACCAACTATAAGAGAGACTGAAGGCTGCTGGTTATGTCACTCACATTCCCGTTGTTGCTATGGAAAACGCTTCTCAGTGGGTTAACCAAAACAAGACATGTGCCTATTACTCAGGCATGAATGGTCATACGATTGATGAATGTCGTACTTTGAAGGACAAGATTCAGACATTAATTGACACCAAAGTCATACAGGCAAAAGAGACTACACCCAATGTTTGTAACAATCCCCTCCCAGATCATAGAGGTGAGGGAGTAAATGTGATAGTGACCGATGAAGAATGGGATCCAAAAGGGTCAATTGGACTCATTCAGAAGGGGGATGATCCTAAAACATCTCCAGTCACCCTTATGCCCATTGTAGTCCAAACCCAGGCACCGATTGAAGTTGAGGTAACCACACCAGTGCCATTTGAAGTCGAGGTGACCACACCCTTCACCGTAATGGTAACACCTACACCATCTTATAAGTTAAATGCCATACCATGGGATTATGTTACAGAAGAAAGAAGGAAAGGAAAAGCGAAAATGGAAGAAACAGGTTCAGCACATGGCATGGCTAGAACTGGTAGGGTTTACACACCCGAGAACTTGGGAGGAACAGGCAAAGAAGCTACATCTAAGCCACCTATCATTGAGACCGGGCCGGATGACCTTTGGAGAAAGGTGCAAGCGAGAGACTACTCTGTGGTTGACCATCTGAACAAAACTCCTGCTCAGATATCCATTTTATCACTGCTACAAAACTCCGAGACACATAGGAATGCCCTGATGAAGGTGCTGAGTGAAGCCTACGTACCCACCAACAGCACCAATGGGGAAATGGATAACATGGTGGGGCAGGTATTGGAAAGCCACAAACTCACTTTTCATGAAGACGAGTTGCCACCGGAAGGACTAAGTCACAACAGGGCACTACATATCACAATGCAATTTGAGGAAAAATTCATCGACAGAGTTTTGATAGATGGGGGCTCGAGTCTCAACATATGTCCATTAACTGCTTTGAAGAGGTTGGGTAAAGGTCTGCACGAGATACGAGCAAGAAGTATGAATGTGAAGGCATTTGATGGATCTCAAAGGGCCACAATTGGAGAGGTCAACCTCAGCCTACAGATAGGCCCAACCTGGTTTGATGTCGAGTTTCAAGTGCTAGATATATCTGCTACCTACAATCTATTATTGGGGCAACCCTGGATACATGTTGTTGGGGGCGTAACTTCTACTCTACATCAGGCTGTGAAGTTTGAATGGAATCATCAGGAAGTGATCATCCATGGAGACGGGAGTAATCCCATTTATACCAATTAGACTGTTCCAGTTATCGAGAACAGAAGGATGCTGGGTGGAGAAATATACCATCGCATTGAGCGCGTCAACACAATTGAAAAATACAAATGGTGGAACAACAAGATAGAAATCATGTTTCTATGGACAGGGTATGAGCTTGGCAAGGGTCTCGGCAAGAATCTCCAAGGGATCACCAAACCGGTACAGCTAAAGCGTCATGGTACAACTTTCGGGCTTGGGGATGAATACACTTAGCAAGAGTACCAGGATTGGTCGCCGCCATGGCGTGGTCCTTATTATCCGCTGGAACAACCAGGACCACATTTGCACTAGACATTTGATCAAGCTGACGTGATGTGGGGGTCTGAGGAAGATGAAGTCTTAACCGGCATGAGGAAGCTATTTCTGGATGATGAAGATATGGATTGCAGTGCGATAGTTGAGGAGGAGGAGGAGTACCTTACTATTCAGACTGTGGAGAAAGGAGTTGTTCTCAAGAACTGGACTGCTGCACCATCGAGGGCCCATCGAGTTCCTGGGTAGCCTGGCAATTATCATTACTTATTTTTAAAGCAATTTTATGAGCATCTAAGATATTTTCAGTATCTTATTTTGAACATATTTTTGTTTGAAAATAATTGCTCGAGTCATCGAGCCGTTCTTGTTTAATGTTTTCAAGATTTATTAAATGCATTGTTATTTTTAGTATTTATTATTATTCTTTACATTTTCTCTCTACACCGTTATTATTATGTATCCCGATGAACCTATGACTCTGACATGTAATGAGACAACACAACATAAGGATAGTGATTCAGAGGATCTGGAAGATGATATAATACCTGAGGAAATTGTCAGAGAAGTGGAAAACTTTGAAAACAAGCCTAAGTCTAATTTGGACGAGACTGAGACAGTTGACTTAGGAGATTTCGAAACGGTCAAGGAAACATGTGTAAGCATTCATCTATCACCATCAGATAAGGAAGAATACATCCGATTCCTGAAAGAGTATGAAGATATTTTTGCACGGTCCTAAAAATGATATGACTGGTTTGAGCACATCCATAGCGGCTCACAAGCTACCTACCAATCCCATGTGTCCACCTGTAAAATAGAAACTAAGAAAATTCAAGCCAGATATGAGTTTGAAAATAAAAGAGGAAGTCACTAAGCAAATCAAAGCCAAGGTTCTCAGGGTAGTTGAGTATCCGACTTGGATTGCCAATATCGTTCCAGTCCCAAAGAAAGACGAGAACGTCAGAGTGTGTGTCAACTATCGGGATTTAAACAGAGCAAGTCCCAAAGATGATTTCCCATTTCCCAATATACACATAATGATCGACAACTGTGCCAAGCATGAACTCCAGTCTTTTGTGGATTGCTTCACGGGGTATCATCAAATCTGGATAGATGAAGAGGATGCCGAAAAGACAGCCTTTATCATACCATGGGGAGTGTATTGCTATAAAATGTTGCCGTTTGGCATGAAGAATGCTGGAGCTACTTACATGAGAGCTATGACAACTATTTTCCACGACATGATACACAAGGAAATAAAGGTGTATGTGGATGGCGTCATCATCAAATCTAGAAAAAGCACAGATCATGTAGCAGACTTAAATAAATTCGTCGATCGACTTCGAAGATACAGTCTGAAATTGAATCCCGCAAAGTGTGCCTTCGGAGTCCCCGCTGGGAAATTGCTAGGATTCATCGTCAGCCGCCGAGGGATTGAATTGGACCCATCAAAGGTCAAAGCTATCCAGACTTTCCACCTCTGAAGAACAAGAAAGATGTGATAAGTTTCTTAGGGCATCTCAACTACATCAGTCGTTTCATAGCACAATCAACTGTGATCTATGAACCGATTTTCAAAATGTTGAAGAAAGATGCTGCAACAAGTTGGACTGAAGAATGTCAGAAAGCCTTCGACAAAATCAAGGAATATTTATCTAAGCCACATGTTCTGGTCCTACCGGAACCAGGGAGATCTTTGTTGCTTTATTTATCCGTACTAGATGGGGATTTTGGTTATGTTCTGGGACAACACGATGAGACAGGAAGAAAGGAGCATGCCATATATTATCTGAGTAAGAAATTCACGTCCTATGAAGCACGTTACTCTTTGCTGGAGTGCACCTGATGCGCTTTGACATGGATAGCTCAAAAGTTGAGGCACTACTTCTGTGCCTACACCACATATCTCATATCAAAGATGGATCCGCTAAAATACATCTTCCAGAAACCCATGCCTACGGGAAAGTTAGCAAAATGGCAGATATTATTGAGTAAGTTCGACATCATCTATGTAACTCAGAAGGCGGTCAAAGGATAAATATTGGCGGATCATTTGGCAGAAAATCCTGTAGACGGAGAATACGAACCCTTGAAAACGTATCTTCCTGACGAGGAAGTATCATTCTTAGGAGAAGATATCACTGAAGCATATGAGGGTTGGAGAATGTTCTTCGATGGAGATGCAAACTTCAAAGGAGTGGGTATGATAGCTGTCTTAGTGTCAGAAACAGGTCAACACTATCCGGTATCTGCAAAACTCAGGTTTCCATGTTCCAGCAATATGGCAGAATATGAAGCCTGCATCTTAGGACTCAGGTTAGCTATTGACATGAATGATCAGGAATTGCTGGTGATGGGAGATTCCGACCTTTTGGTACATCAAGTTTTAGGAGAATGGGCTACAAAGAATACCAAAATATTGCCATATTTGTACTGTGTACAAGAGCTGAGCAAGAGGTTCACGAAGATAGAGTTCAAACATGTTCCAAGGGTCCATAATGAGCTTGCAGATGCATTGGCCACTTTATCCTCTATGATACAACACCCAGACAAGAATTTCATCGATCCTATCCCAATAGGAATTCATAAGCAGCCAGCTTATTGTGCTCATGTTGAAGAAGAAAATGATGGAAATCCATGGTTCCACAACATCAAAGAATACTTGGCAAAAGGAGAGTACCCAGAGCACGCAAATCACACTTAGAAATGCACACTCCGAAGATTAGCCAGCCACTTATTTCAAAGCGGAGAAATTATATACAGAAGGACTCCAAACCTAGGGTTGTTACGATGTGTCGATGCCAAGGAAGCATCCAGATTGCTCGAGAAAATACATACCGGAACTTGCAGACCACACATGAACGGCTTTGTCTTAGACAAGAAAATACTAAGAGTAAGATATTTATGGATGACTATGGAAACAGACTGCGTCAAGTATGTCCAGAAGTGTCACCAATGCCACAAGTGCACCCTGGCCTATCTCCTCTTGGGGAATGGATGTCATCGGTCCAATCGAACCCGCTACTTCAAATGGGCATAGGTTCATTCTAGTGGCCATAGATTATTTCACAAAATGGGTTGAAGCCACATCTTACAAGGCTGTAACTTAAACGGTCATTGCAAATTTTGTTCGAGATCGCATTTTTTGTCGATTCGGGGTACCAGAATCAATCATCACCGACAATGCCGCCAACCTTAACAGTGATCTGATGAAGGCCATGTGTGAGACCTTCAAGATCAAGCATAATAATTCCACAGCATACAGGCTGCAAATGAATGGAGCTGTAGAAGCCGCCAACAAGTACATCAAGAAGATATTGAGGAAAATGGTAGATAATTACAAACAATGGCACGAGAAGCTGCCATTTGCTCTGCTCGGGTATCGTACCACAGTTCGCACATCAACAGGGGCAACTCCTTACCTGCTGGTCTATGGTACTGAAGCAGTTATTCCTGCCGAAGTAGAAATCCCTTCTCTAAGAATCATACAAGAAGTTGAGCTCAGCAACGCAGAATGGGTACAAAGACGCTATGAACAACTGACCCTCATTAATAGAAAGATAATGAATGCAGCATGTCACGGTCAACTCTACCAGAATAGAATGGCAAGAGCCTTCAACAAAAAGGTCGGGCCAAGGCAATTCACACCGGGGCAGTTGGTGCTAAAGCAAATTATTCCGTATCAAGATGAAGCTAAAGGGAAATTTTCACCCAATATGCAAGGTCCCTATATGGTTCATCGAGTATTAACAGGAGGAGCACTTATAATTGTAGAAATAGATGGAGAGATTTGGCCAAAACCTATCAACTCAGACGCAATCAAGAGATACTATATTTAGGATTGTTTACATTTCTTCATGTGATGTAACTGAACTACGCTTAACATGATTACCGTTTAAGAGGGGATACGTAGACAGCCTGTGGGTTCAGTCACATCTTAATAAAAACCTCATTTTCTCCATGATCAGAAATAGGGGTAGACCCTCAAAATTCTGAAGCAAGTCTAGCCAACTTCGTCATACGCAGAACCGTCAAAGGGTTGCATTTAAACTGGGGCAGAATTTTGAGGGGGACCCTCAAAATTCTAAAGCAAGGAGGTCGCAATATCTCTAAAATATGTCATAGTCATTGGTTCATCAAAATTACTTGATATTGCATACTACTATATTTCAAATAACTATAGTCATCAAATACATGCATATTGTTTCGAAAACTATATTTCTATAACAGCTAGATGTTACCTGGGGTAACTTAAACAGGATCTCAAGGCAGGAACAAAGATAGAACAAGAAAACAAAACCGCGAACCAACCTTCCCCCACAGAACTCACGATTTTGCTTTGGATGCAGGCACAATAAGACAACAATATCCGTAGACACATCAAGTCACTGACTTCAAGATAACAAATTATCTAGCGCAAGCATCTCTAGCTAAGAAATACTTTACTTTCTCACTATCAGTCATCGTGTTCTTGCATGAGGCTAAGCACGGCCTCCCTTATTGCATAAGTCTAAGCACTGCCTTTCCCTGCATGAGACTAAGCATTGTCTCCTCTCTGCATGAGGCTAAGCACTGCCTCCCTTCTTGCATAAGGCTAAGCATTGCCTTTCCCGCATGAAACTAAGCATTGTCTCTTTCTTTGCATGAGGCTAAGCACTGCCTCCCTTCTTGCATAAGTCTAAGCACTTCCTTTCCCATGTATGAGACTAAGCATTGTCTCCTCTTTGCATGTGGCTAAGCACTACCTCCCTTATTACATAAGGCTAAGTACTTCCTTTCTCGCATGAGACTAAGCATTGTCTCTTTATTTGCATGAGGCTAAGCACTGCCTGCCTTCTTGCATAAGGCTAAGCACTGCCTTTCCCTGCATGAGACTAAGTATTGTCTCTCTCTTTGCATGAGGCTAAGCACCGCCACCCTTCTTTCATAAGGCTAAGCAATGCCTTTCCCTGCATGAGACTAAGCATTGTCTCTCTCTTTGCATGAGGCTAAGCATTGCCTCCCTAATTGTATAAGGCTAAGCATTGCCTTTCCCGCATGAGACGGAGCATTGTCTCTTTCTTTGCAGGAGGCTAAGTACTACCTCCCTTCTTGCATAAGGCTAAGCACTGCCTTTTTCTCAAGATTAAGTACTATCGTCATTATGCTATCTAAGACTCCACTATTCTCTATTCACCTAATCTAAGCACTGCCCCCATCTTAAACAAGACTAAGCCTTGGCTTGTTTCATTTCGCATATGACCAAGCATCATATCTTTGCATTTCATAGGCTGAAACATCGCCATTTTATCCAAAGGTGTCATAGTCCCAAGGCATTATCCTCATAGCCGGAAGACACCATTCCATGGCCTGAGGATCTCAAAGTGCACATCATCATTCAAAGGAGTCATAGTCCAGAGGCACCATCCTCATGGCCCGAGAATATCATTTCATGGCCTGCGAATCCCTTATTACACAATTCATGGCCCAGGACATCATAGTCTAAGGATATCATCCTCACCATCCAAAGACAACTTTCATGGTCCAAAGGGAATTTGCATCATGTTTAAATTCTCGCAATAATCCATATATACTTGCATGCATCGTGTTTTAAATTTTGCAGGTAATCTAGGAAGTAACCATGTTTCTGTTCATAACGTTCACATCCTGCAATTGTTTTAACGTAACCAACCACCATTAATTACCCGTTTTTTACTCTATGACCATTCAGATGATCGCTACTATGATACATCCATAATGTTTCAGAGTCACATTCATGATTTTGCATAAATTCATTTGACACAGTCCTACTCAAAAGAACCCTTTCCGAAACATACGACCATTCCTATTACAATTCCATCTGTTTCATTTACCGTTGGATTCAGAACTGCACACGACCTGATTCCCATAACACTAGGGATATGTAGGCAACTCAGGAACCAGGGTTCGGCCCCCACTTTTTCCAAATCACATCATCCCTCATTTAATTCGGCCAAAATTGGTCATCATTCTCTTTACCCGATAACTCTTTCATCATTCCCGGATAAAGATGGGCAGTTGTTGATACCCAATTTTGCCCTCATATTATTTAAATAAGTGTATATACTTTCAAAAAATATCATTTTGCATCATTATTTAGTGTACAAGATTTATGCAAGCATTTTCTACAATGTTTCATAATTTTAAGGTTTTAAAATCAATTTTCTTGCATTTAAATTGTTCAAATATTTATTAATTACCCTTTAAATTATTTTGTAATGACTCAATCATCCAATTTATTATTTTGCACCCACATATATGCTTGATAATATTTTACTTTGTTTTACATAATTATAGTTTTGTATTTTTAGGCTATTTATATAATTTTGCAATAATAGCCTATGCGCCATGCATAATTACATGTTTTACATTACTTGGGCTAAAATCACATTTTTATTTTTTCATAATGTTAATTTATTATTTGTAAATCATTTTATTGCATAAGTAGTATTTTATTATCTATTAATTATTTTTATAAATTATTTTTTAAAAATATTTTTCATGTATTTAATTTATAGCCTAGTGTTAGGCCAATTCAGGACCAATTCAATGGCCCAAACACCCAAATCTCTGGCCCAACCCCCTAAGCCCAATCCAAACGACCCTTTATCCCTGACCCTGTCTAATAACCCGCCCCAGCTTTTATTTTCCTGGTCGTTGATCTTAAGAGATCAACGGCTAAGATCAATGGCTCATAATCAACCCCTCCTTTTAATTATCTTAGACCTGAAACCCTAACCCCATTGCCTCTGAGACGACGCCTCTGTATCCTCACTCCCCCCCCCCCAGAAAAACCCTAGTTGCCCTTCCGTTCTTCTCTAAATGTCTCTCAATCATGGATTCCTTTCATGATTTTCTTGCCTTTTATATATTATTCGAGTATTACCCGCAAGACCATGGTATCACTTAGTACTTGCCTAAAAATAGCAAGTACTATCTCTCAGAATCTGGTCGTTCAACCTTAATCGCTTGAATCTGGACGATATCTCGTCCATGTGCATCATGGCCAGGCTATATGGGTCCGATTAGCCAAGATTTTCGGCCAATCTTCGATTTCTATCAACTAGGGTTTACCTATTGTTTCCCCAATCCAATTGTTTATTGATTTTGTATGTTATTACTTCCTTATTTGTGTTTGAATTTACAGTTTTCCTTGTTTACTTGTTCAATTTCTGTCACTATATAAACCCCTCCCCATTACCCTTTGAGACATACTTTTAATCGCTATTTGTTCACTAAAACTTGGAGCTTTTTGTTGTTATTCCCTCATTCTCTTATTCTGTATTCTGTTTTTGGCCGGCTAAAAGCCAAGGCCACTAATATTCTTTTATTTAACCTTCTCTTGGTGTGAGCATTGCCCGGGGTTCCTTTGAAGCTCTTGGGAACTTTGACGCATTAAGATTCTAGGTTCTTGTGGAATTTTATTCTTTATTGTTGTCCGTTTAACTGGTAAGTCACTTGACCTTTTGCAATTTTGTTTTAATGTGTCTGTGATTTGCATATGTTCTCACTTCTGAAATTCATAGCTTAATGTGTTTCTGGGCTACTTTTGTGTGCAAATCTGCTAGCTTTACAGTAGTTTTAAGTCTCTTTAGCATTTAATTTCACATAATGTTGCTAGCTCTGAAACATGCTTATGCCTAATTTGAATAATTTAGATTCTCTTAAGTCCGTTTAGCCAATGTGTTCTGAGCTACTTCTGTGTGTGACCTTTACACTTGTTTGAACCTCTTTAGTATTTAAGTCTACCTAAAACTGTCAAATCTATTATTTGAATGTGCTTCATCTAAATAATTTGGACTTTCTTTAGTTAATTAGTCTATTGTGTCAATACCTGAATTCCTATATTTACTATCTGACATGAATCTCTGTAATAGTAATCTTGCATATGTAGTGTGTTCTAATCTGTGTTAAGACCCTGTTCTATCAGCCATGGCTGGCTCCCTTGTTAATATGTCCATCGGCATGTTTTTGGCTCATTTGATTCACTATCCCTTCAGTAGTAATTGTCCTAATATGGGCTTCCCTGCCAGGTCTGATGTTGTTTCTTAATGTGAGTTAACATGGCTATCTTGTAATGTTAGGATGTATGCTTAGCATAATTTCCAACCATGTTTCAACTTGTTTGGTATCATGCACATGTGTATGGTAATCTTTTGTAATCCTGCAAACTTGTTTCTCCCTTAACTCTTTTAATATGATTCTGCCTATGTGTTGTTTTGCTAAGTGATGAACCTGTTTCTAAGCCTTGTTGGCCTTTTGATTAACTGTTCTGTGTTTTAAAATTTGCTATGTTTGCTTCCTAAAAATAAAGAATTTTGTCCCTTAACCATTGTCCACTCCCCCTCACTTGTTACCTATGCTATCTTGAATTTCTCATTCTTAGCCAGCTGAAAGCCAAGGCTACCAAGGCTCTTACTACTGACCTCCCTAGTGTGAGCACTGCTCGGGGTCCATTTGAGAACTTGTGAACTCTGATACATTAGGATTTGGGTCTTTAGTCACTCTCTGAAACTTGAACTACCCCACTCAACCCTTTCTCCCTATTATCTGCTGAATATCTAAGCTGGTTTGTTTAAGTGATTCCATGCTTGGCAATATGGATATATGATTTGGCTTTGGGCTCTTCTATGGATTCTGGGTTGTGTTGATAAATATGGCTCCTTGTCGGAAAACTGGGTATGCTGCATGAAAATTGCTGAAGGTCTAAACAATGATGGGTATTCCTTTTGGGCCTGCTTGGGCCTACTGTCATTATTTGTATATATTCATCATTGTGCCTGTAATAACTTTGTATAAACAGTTGGGGTGTTAGTAAAAATGGAGAATGGGTAGACTCTTAATATTTGCGTACCAAAGGGTAGATAATATGCCTATAGGACTCAATGATTTACTTGCTATATATGTTATCCAATCACTATGTGCACTATAGAAATCATGCCATTAGGGAAAGCACACACACACACACACCTACTGTCTGCTAGCAAATGTGAAATAAAAAATGCAGCAATTATGCTCACTGCTACGTGCTACTAGAAAATCTGCCTGTAGGAATAAATGTCACTGATTTCAATTCGCATCAACACATGCACTAGAAATCATGCCTATAGGATTCTGATTATACCGTTTGCCACTTTTCACCTAGAAAATATACCTATAGGGTTAAGGTATGACAATAAAATCGGCTCTAAGTGCTAATCGTTAGAGATCCTGCCTATAGGGTATAATTACTTGCCCTAATTTGTTAATGTTGAACTGCTCAAACACTGTTTATTGCTTATTCATACTATTGTTAGAAAGCATAAGTAATTCTGGGGCTTTTTCTCTAATAGATTTTACTGTCCTTTACTGTGTAGTTCACCTAGGTATAACACCTATAGGTTTAATAACTTGAAACTTGCGACCTTAATGATCAGCTTGTAACAACTGTATAATCCTGTCTATGGGCATCACCTTGCATCTAAAACTGCCTGTATGTTTTAATTCAAAGTCACCTAGAAATCATATCTATAGGGCCTATCTATAGGGCCTAAGGTTCTAATTCTGAACTTCCTAACCTGAACATTTATTTTGCGTGCATTTGTTGCGTAAGTGTGGAGGCTAACTTGAGCCCTTAACTGCCCATATTTGAAGTCCAATGTGTTTTGTATGTCGCCTAGTTTTAACATTTTTGAGCAGTCTAGGTAAAGTCTAGAACTACCTAAATAGAGGTCCAAAACCTCCTGGACCATAGGTATGGGACAAGTAATGCACGCATAGGGCTCGACTTAGAATTGAATTAGAGCGCTTTTAGGTAAACAACTTTAACATAGTAATTAGGTAGTAGGAGATGATAGTCTGTGCCCACTGAATAATATGAATAACTCCTTACCCCAAGGGGAGTTGCGAAATATTATTTATGTTGCAGGGGTGATCCTTTAGGCTAAAAAGTTTAGGACCCCCCCCCCCCTTCATTTCTATGTTTGCTATTAGAATTGGAATGATTGTATCTCTATATTCGTTTTAAGATTTTTGTAATAAAATTCTTTGACCTTTATATTCTTTTTGCTTATTTGATCACTTAGCCTAATCCGCATAATTTTAAGATCAGCCGGGACCCACAATTATGGACCTCGAAGAGTGCCTAACACTGTTACACCCTATATTTTCGTACGTAAAAATGCGTCGTAAGCAAACTAATGTAGGACCAAAATGAGATAATATTTAAAAGTATATAAAGTAATTTAATCATGTTACCTATGAGGTTACAAATATTGAAGATCATGAACAACAAGTACAAAGAGGGTTGGACAGTTCAGAAGCTAAAGCAATTGAAGAAAACAAAGTTTCGTCNCATCGTAAGCAAACTAATGTAGGACCAAAAATGAGATAATATTTAAAAGTATATAAAGTAAGTTAATCATGTTACCTCTGAGGTTACAAATATTGAAGATCATGAACAACAAGTACAAAGAGGGTTGGACAGTTCAGAAGCTAAAGCAATTGAAGAAAACAAAGTTTCGTCGAAAGTCGACAAGTTGGGACTGTTATAATATGTACCTTTGGGGTGAGACTAAGGTGCTTAAAATGATAAGGAGATTATGTTATGATTTATATTAGTCCTATGACATCCGTGTGTTATGTTTAGAAGTCAAGCGAGTTGTGGAACAAAAGTCGATGAAAGTCATCACAAGTTACATACATAAGTTTTACTGAAACTTTGGGTCAATTGTAACTGCGAATTTCTCCCAATATACTTAGAGTTGTGGGGTGTTCCACCCATCAAATTAAATATCTATGAGTATATTTTCTAACTTATTAAACCGTTTATCAATACAATATCAGAGTAGAGATATATGGACATGTTTGCGATACTGCGCAAGCTGCTAGGTGACAAGTAGGTGTGTCACCTACTTGCTTAAATGAAAGCCCAAAAATGGGCCATTTTGGGTCGTCCAAAGAGGCCTTTTAAAGGCCTATTTTCTTCATATATTAGACTTAAAATAGAGCATAATAATCAGACATAAGCTCTGCAAAACAATCCTCCCAAAAATTTCCCACAAACCCTAATTGATTTTCTCTCCCTTTCAAGTTCTAATTGGAGGTAAAACCTAGAGTTTGAAGAACCAAGATAGGAGCTGAGTTAT
>AWOL01S0070275.1:0-10650 GCA_000715115.1 Nicotiana otophora | reverse complement strand
TAGCCTGATCGGTAAGCTCCACATCCTTCGGAGTTATCGGGTCTAGGTTTTTGTGTACATCTTATGTATGTATTTATATATATATATATTATGGGTAGGTCGAGGCCCTGTTCCGATCACAATATATCTATCAGTAGAGGCTTGTAGACATATCCTGTTGGTTAGTGCAGTATGTTGGGTTTGTAGGCCTGGTATGTATAATTTGGTGGTTTGTCACCTGTAGTAGCTATGACGGCCTTGTCGGCCTAGCTTTATATTGATGTTTAGTTAGCGCTAGTTTCCATTCAGTTTTATATTTTGCTTCGCAAATTGTCTTGCAAGGTGGCCCCATAGCCAAAGTATGACATTATATGTTCAGAGTCCCTTAGTCGCAATTTGGTACGCCAGGTTAGGTGAGGCACCGGGTGCTGATCTCGCTCCTAGGTTCGGGGAGTGACAAACACCTTCTCTTTGAGGTAATTTGAGCCCTTACCCGATCTTTGGTGGCGTTAACTAGTTAAAATAAATTTATCCGCACAATAGATTCCCTAACGCACCTTAAAAATCATTAGGTGGAAACTCTTCTTTTAGCACTCTATCTCCCATTCTAAAAAAGAGTTGTCACGACGTCGAAACCCACTTTCGCGAGAAAATGGGGTGCGGCAACCGTTATTACTGAAAGGTGTGTCATTCAGTTAGAGTTGAGCTGGTTCATTTTCTGATATTTTCTATGTGTTACTCTTCTATGCTATGAGGGGTTTTGATTTGTTGGTTATATGCACACCCGATGCAGTTCTGTTTGGGCCTTGTGGAGGAATTTGAGAGAAATAGTTATTGAGGTGTTGAATGGTTGATTGCGCCTTAGTTATGGTCTTTTCAAGCTGTGGTATATTGTGTTATTCGCTTCTCCATGGTTATAGTTTTGCACTTCACGTACTTGATGTCGAATTGCGTGTGGTTGTTCATTTTGAGCATTGTGGCTTGAGGTATTTCATATGGGCCGATTTTCGGATAGGGTCATGCATCGCAACGACTTTATGCTAGGATATGATCCTTTGTGCTTATTTCATGCTTTATGTTTCCCCTTGTGTGGTGGATTTACATCATTGCACTTCATGGTGGTATCTGTTGAGCTAGCGGAATGGTTTCTTCATTTCCATTCTCTTTCCATCATTGGGTATATTTGAGATATTGTTCGTTAGTGCACGGATTGCATGGTATATGGATCTAAGTAGGATTTGGTGCAGGTCAGTCGAGTAGCTTGTACTGGATGAGGTGTGGTTATTGGTCCTGAAATAAGAGCCATCAGATGTGATTAAGGTATGTTTGCAAGAATTGTATCACTAGTCGACTTAGATTTTGTATATGGTTCTTATCGCGGAAAAGAGCCCCACGACTTGTTAATTTGATAGGTGGTTATGAGTTTCTGTATGTTTCTTTGATCATTGGCAGTGTAGGAAGGTTCAAAACAAAATTTTAGTTGATATGAGGTTTGTTACAGGTGTCGGGTTGGTTATCGGGCAGATATTGCGGTCAGAAGTTATTGCTATGAGTATTTAAGTTATGTGGTATATCATGTGATTATGCCTTGAGATATGGTTATGGATTGATACAGCTTGTTCAAAGTTATATGGTGCATAGATGCAAGAATTGGGTCATATAATGAGTTCTGGATGTTGGGGATTTGGGTTTTAAGATTTATGGACTAAGGTTAAAGTAAGGATACTCTGTTAGGTGGTGTTGTTGAGCTTATATGGATTGGGGTGACGTGGGATCACTCATGGTTATATGTATGGTGAGGGTATATTTCGATTTGATGGCTTTGGAACGACTCTTGGAACGTTCGAGGACGAACATATGTTTAAGTGAGGGAGAATATAACGACTCGACCGATCGTTTTGAGCTAGCATTTCATACGATGGTTTGAGACTTTGAGTAGCTTCATATTATGTATTATAACTTGCATGTATGGTTGGTTTCGGTTTTCGAGCGGTTTGGGATTGATTTGGAAGAATGATTCTTGTTTTAGAAGCTTTTATTTGGAAGAATTGACCAAGGTTTGACTTTTGGGTAAACGGACTCGGAATCAGGTTTTAATTATTCCAATAAGTTTGTATGATGATTTTAGACATGTCCACAAAGTGGGAGTAAATTCCGATGAGTTTTGGATAAGTTCGGGTTGTATGGTGATTGTTTTTAGTTTTGACGTTGATTTGAGCATAAAGGTTATCATATTGAGCAAACGACCTTTGATTCGTGTTTCGACTAAACTATTATATCTGTATCATAATTTTGGAAACATAGCAACTAAAATCATTAAGTATCGATATCGTACGAGGAATTTATGGTCATTTTACTAAGAATTGGGTTGCCAGACTTTTTCAGATTAATTACAAAATTGCCACTGAATTCGTATTTAAAAATCTACACTATTTTCAAATATTAAAACCAACATATCTCCATCATTATAAGGTTAAATAGAGTGATTCAAAAGACTAACTTGACTGAAATTTCACGAGGAATCCATTGGACGCATCAAAAGTGAGTTTCAGGATCATTTGGCATAAGAAACGAGGCAGAACAATTGGATATTTTTGCTATTTATGTTGTTGGAGTTTTTTTCATCTTGAAAGTTTGGGATTGAGATAATTCAAGGATGTTCTCTAAGTTTATTCCATGGGGTAAGGTCTAAACCATAACCTAATTATTTTCCTTTGATTCATTCCCTTGGTTTAAGCTTTAATCCATTATTTTAATTGAAAACCTATTTAATTCTTTAAATCAAGACCTAGGGTTATGTCCTCAATTTTAAAAAATTAAAAATGAGTTAGAGAAGTTTATTTCTTGATTACTTTTGGAGTTTTGTTCTTCTATATTAGAATAGCAACATACTCGAATTTGGCGAGTTTTGGAGGAGTATTTCGGGAGATATGCGACCCAACTAATGTGGGTTGGACTCTGATTAAGTCGGCTTTCATTCGTGTGAGCTTGTATTGGATCGGGATTCGATCTACCTTTATCGATTGGGTTTATTTCCTTTGGTATTAGTTGATGTTCTTGAGTTGATTTTGGCTAGTTTTGAGCCGTTCGGAGGTCGGTACGCGCGGGATGGCATTTCTAGAGTGTTGTTTGACTTGCTCGGTATTGGATTTGGCTTGTTTGAGGTAAGTATCGTATCTAAACTTGATTGAGGCATTAGTTGCCTGAATTATTTATGATAGCTACGTGCTATAGGTGCATAAATGTGTGGGGTTTGAGCCCATGTACTAACATCAGGGCTATTTATCCATGCTCGGGCTGTTTTTAGGCTATGAAAAGCCTAGAATTGACTGTTAAGCTTTAGTTATGATATTTCTCATATTTGTAACATTGTATAAACTATTTGAGCCATGTTTGAGGCTACATAGAGTTTTGATCTATGAATGAACTTGATAAATGCTTTTCTGTGATGAAATTTCCGATTTGATCTATGATAGCACACTCTGCACATGCCTACACTTTAGTATGTCATTTATACTAGTCCAGGAGCATGAGGTTTGTTATTCATTCATCACATACATGTATTCTTGTTTATTTTCTCCTGTGCAATATGATTGGACTAGATGCCTGTGACCACGCGGGGCGGATTGTGTTATTATGCCTGTGACAACGTCAGGCGGATTGTATTATTATACATGTGACCATGCTGGGCGGATTGTGTTGTTATGCATGTTACCACATCTGGAATATTGTGTTATGCATGTGACCATGCTGGGCAGATTGTGTTATTATTCCTGTGACCACGCCAGGCGGATTGTGAGTATCGGCACGTGAGTTGTCCGTGCAACACGTGAGTTCTCCATACGAATCCAGATACTGATATTATGGCATGTGAGTTGTCCATGCGGTTGATATTGAGCCTGTGACCATGCCAGGAGGTTTATGATATTGAGTCTGTGACCACACTGGGCTGGTAGCACGTTAAATTGGCCATGCTTGCATGTGGATACAGATCCACCCCCCTAGGGTCACCCTCTAACGTTTCTCTCTTGGTGGTATATACGTGGATTGTGAAAAATCGACGGGTTTTTGGTTGATGAGAGATTTGGGAGAGCTGGTTACTATATTTGGATCAGGTTGCGTGCTGCAACTGACTGATATTTGGTTATTGCATTTCATCTTTACTTGGAATTTCCTTGATTGTTTACCTGATTTACTTGCATAACTTCCTTATATGTTGGATTGTTGACTGAGAAAAATATTTTAAACTAAGAATTGTGAGTATCAAAGTGGCTTTACCTGATATTTTCCTAATTGATCATAAATCTATTCTATAGTTGTTGGAACTATACATGCGTTGGTGAGTATAATTTATAGTTCTTGCTTCTTATACCTTACCAAGGTTAGTTATAATACTTATTGAGTACAGGGGGTCGGTTGTACTCATAATATACTTCTGCACCTTGCGTGCAAATCCTTGTGTTAATGTTGTTGTGTATAGTGAGGGATGTCATTGAAGATGTACCTACATTCCAATTATGACTATCACTTGTCCTTGATAGCTTTAGATTCGAATTCTATTCATATACATTTCACACATATGTTGTATTTATTTCATTTTAGTTTTTGTAAATCTAAGTCTCAGTGACTCATGACTTGTACTACCAGTCCTTTGGGGGTTGTATAAAAACTTAGCTATTTTATTTTTTACTCTTATCATTATCACTATATTGTGTTTTATTGTTATTTGGCTAACCTAGCGAGTTGGGTTAGGTGCCATCATGATGAGTTGGATTTTGGCTCGTGACAACCTTGAAGCAAATTTTGAATTTTCAGGCTCAAAGATTGAATGGGAAGTGAGGAACTGAAGAATCAACTGGAAATTGAAGATTCAATAAAAACCTCCCAAGACCTATTAGGTTAAGGCTACAAATATAGTCACGAGGTAATTCTACATGTACTTATAAACCTGCTATAAAGAAAGCAATTATGAAAATGATGTACATGAATATTTGTTTCGAACGTTCAAATAAAACTTATTCACATTACTTCATATTTCATATTTTTTGAGGGATGTACCATTCGGTTGTCGTTGAGCTTATTTGTGTTCTGAAATGATATGTGAGTTACACTTTTATACTTTGTGATTCGTTGGTTGTATGCACACATGGTGCAGTTCTATTGGGGCCTTATAGCGGAGTTTGCGCGAGATGAGTATTTGGGTATTGCATGATTTATTGCGTATTAGATATGTTCTTTCCGGATTGTGGTATTATGTTATTTGCTCTCCATGGTTACGGTAATTCACTTTAGGTTCTTGATGTCAAATTTTGCGTGGTTATTAATTTTGAGCATGGTGGCTGAAGTATTTCATATGGACCAGTGTTTGGGTGGTGTCACGCATTGCAGCGGAGTTATGTTACGATCTGATCCTTTGTGTTAGATTCGTGTGTCTTGGTTCTACTAGGTATGATGGGTTCATAGAATTTTGGTTGTCGTGGTACTTGTTGAACTTGCGGGATGGTTCTCTCGTTTGAGTCATTTCCCCATGATTTGAGTATATTTGGAAAGTTGCTTATTGGTGCACGGATTGCACGGGTTATGGATTTAGATTGTATTGATGTGTCATGTCACTAGAGTGGTCGTGTTGGATGAGATGAGGTAATTGGACCTAGAATGGATACTATCGGAATTGATTATAGCATGGTTGGAAGGATAATATCGAAAGTCGGCTTAGAAATTTGCTATATTTCCTGTCGAAAGAGAGGGAGCTCCATGACTGGTGGATCTGATAAATGGTTACGAGTTTTTGCGTGTTTCTTTCATCATCAGCAGTGTACAAAGGTTTTAGAATAGAGTCTTATTTGATATGAGGTTTATTATCGGCATTGAGCTGATTTGAGCAGTTGCTGTGATTAGAAATCATTGCTTCGATCATTTGATCTATATGGTATTTGAGTTTTGAGTATTTGAGTTATGGTTACGACTTTTGGTACAGCTTGTTCAGACTTATACAGTATGTAGATGCGAAATTTTGATCTTATAAGAAATTTCGGATGTTGGAAATTGGATTGAAGGCTTGTGGGCTAGGTTGAATTGAGAAATTTTAGTTATGTTGTGTTATCGGAACTGTATGGGATAGGGTGACGTGGGATCACCCCCGGGTATATGCATGGTAAGGTTATATGATGGTTTGATGGCATTGAGAACAATTCTGGACACGTTCCAAGATGAACGTATGTTTAAGTGGGGGAGGATGTAATGACCCGACCGGTCGTTTTGAGTATTTGCACTTCGCTCGGTAGTTTACGGGCGTGATTAGCTCCATATGATGTATTTTTACTTGTGGGAATCGTCGGTTTTGGTTTTCAGGTTATTCGGAACTGATTTGGAAGAATGATGCTCAACTAAGGAGCTTTAAAGTGGGAGCTTTGAATTTTTGTGAATCTGAACCTGGAATGGAGTTTTGATGGTTATGGTAGGTCCGTTGGTGGATTTTGGACTTAGGAGCACGTCCGGATTGAGATTTGGAGGTCCGTGGTTGAATTTAGCTCGAAATGGCAAAAGTTGAAATTTTGGAAAGTTTGACCGGGAGTGGACATTTTGATATCGAGGTTGGATTCCAATTCCAAAAGTTGTAGCAAGACCGTAATGTCAAATGTGACTTCTGTGTAAAATTTGAGGTCAATCAGACATGATTTGATAGGTTTCGGCATCTATTGTGGAAGTTTGAAGTTTCAAAGTTTAGAGATTTTGAGTTGAATTACGATTCGTTGTTTTGATGTTTTTATGTGTGATTTGAGGCCTCGAGTAGGTCCGCATTATGTTATGGGACTTGTTGGTACATTTGGAAGGGGTCCCGAGGGGCTCGAGTGAGTTTCAGACGTAGTTCGGATCATTTCAAATGGTTTTTGCATTGCTGGTTTTTCTGTTGTTACCTGTTGCTTCTGATGTTCTTCGCGATCGTGAAGGCTTGGATGCGATCACTAAAGGTGTTGGATCCGCGGAGACTATAATCTTCAATCCAGTGCAATCGCACTGGATTGAAGATTATAGTCTCCGCGTCCATGCCTATGCGTTCGTGTAGTGTTTAGCGGGGGTTGGTCAGTCTATATGGATTCTTCATCGCGTTCGCAGTGAGTTGTCCGCAATCGCAGAAGTCTAATAGTGTGTTTCATCACGTTCGCGAGGGTTTTGTCGCGAACGCGTAGTGTTAAGTGAGTCAATGTGGGTTTGTGCTTCGCGAACGTGAGGCTTCTACCGCGTTCGCGTAAGAGGATGCCTGGGCAGAAGTATAAAGTACTCTATTTCGAGGGTTGCGACTATTTTTACATTTTGGGAGCTATGGAGCTCAGATTACGGCGATTCTTTAAGTGATTTTCACCATATGAATTGGGGTAAGTGTTTTCTACTTGAGTTTGGTTATATTTCATGAATATATCTTCGTTTTTGGTAATTGGATTTTGAATTTTAAAGTGGAATCGATTGTTTTGGCCTAAAATTTCATAATATGAATGTTTGAATTTTGAACATCGATTTGGAGTCGGATTTGAGTGAAACTAGTATGGTTGGACTCGTAGTTGAATGAGTTATTGGATTTTGTAAATTTTGTCGGATTCCGAGGTGCGGGCCTGGGTTGGGCTTTTGGCCGATTTTGGGCTTTTGATTCAAGATTTGATCTTTTGCGATCGGGATTGGTTCTTTTAGCATTGTTTGATGTACTTGCATTGTTTTTTGTTAGTTTCGAGCTGTTCGAAGGACGGAACACACGCGATGGCATCTTTAGAGCATTGTTTGACTTGCTCGGCATTGGTATTGGCTTGTTTGAGGTAAGTAACTCTTCTAAACTTAGTGTTGAGGGTATGAATCCCCAAAATACGTGTTCTGTGATTGGTATTGAGGTGACGCACATGCTAGGTGACGGGCGTGTGGGCGTGAACCAAGTAAATTGGGACTCTGTTTAGTAGTCCTATTTTGTTAATATCCGTGTTTTCACCATGCGATAAAGTAAATGAGTTGTCAATCACGCTAGATATCATGTTTAGACTTTATGCTGATACTGTTGGGACCTATAGTGGTCGTTTCTTGCTGTCATTTCACTGATTTCATTGATATGTCTTACTCAGTCATATTCATGCATTCATATCATATCTTAGTCTCAGTTGTTATGTATTGATACATCATATTAGTGTTGTCGGGCTAGTTTCATGACATTGTGAGCCCGTGAGTGAGACTGGAGAGATTTGATGACCGAGTAAGGTCTATTGATATTATAGCACGTGAGTTGTCCGTGCAGTACGTGAGTTGTCCGCGCAGATTCAGATATTGATATTATAGCATGTGAGTTATTCATGCGGATTATAGCGCCTGGGCTGTAGGAGCCCCTCCGGAGTCTGTACATCCCCAGTAAGCGTGGTTGATTATATTGAGGGATGGATATTCCCTGGAGATGGATATTATCCGAAGCATTTATATACCCGGAGATGGATCTTCTCCATGGGACAGATTGGCCTTCCTCGGTACTGAGTAACTGATGGTCAGTGATGTATATATTCCGGGATGGATCTTCCCTGGGCCATATACAGTACCGAGTGATTGAGCATGATGAGTAAAAAGTGTGAGACCGTGAGATTGAGTACTCTAAGAGTGTGAGTACATGATTCATCTATGAGATACATGGTATTGGCATGCACACATGACATACATGCATAGAGATGCATTTTTCCTCATGTTGTATGGTATCACGTCATTCATGACTTTTTACACACATTGATATGTGGGCATAGAGAGGTTCACACTTTTTATCTGGAAAGAAAATGAAACATCTTATTTATTGTGGAAAGGATATTTTGAAAACAAATTATAGTTTTCAAACTTACTCGTATTATTGGCATTTTCGGTAAAAGATTTGGGTTTTCACTGAGATACTTGAAAAGCATGACTATTTTTTGGAACTGTGAACGAGCTGAGCATTTTTACTTCTAAGATACTTTTTCATACTTGTACTATGTTGTTATAAACTATTGTGGAATATTAGTGTTGGACCCGGCCTTTGTTCTAGCTCGTCACTATTTTCAACCTGAGGTTAGGTTTATGACTTATTGACTATATGTGGTCGGTTGTACTCATACTACACTTCTACACCTTGCGTGAAAATATTGACTACTGACGTTGCTTTGATTGACGGGAGCCGGAATTGAAGATGTACCTGAGTCTCGGATTTAGCTGCCTCTTGTTCATGGTAGCCTTAGACCTATGAAACTCTATTAATGTATTTTGCAAACAGATGATGTATTTACTTCATTTCTGCTTTGTAAATTCTATTCTTGGAAGCTCATGATTTGTACTACCAGTCCTTGGGGAATGTATAAGATTAAGATATTTCTTTACTTAATGGCTTTATTCATTGTTATTGAAATTGGTTAGTGTTTAATTGACTTACCTAGCGAGTTGGGTTAGGTGTTATCACGACTAGTGGATTTGGGGTCGTGACAAGGTGGTATCACAGCTCTAGGTTCATAGGTTCTACAAGTCATGAGCAAGTGTCTAGTAGAGTCTTGCGGATCGGTATGATGACATCTATACCTATCTTCAGAGGCTACAGGGCATTTAGGATATACTTCCCATCTTTCTTTCCTTATCGTGCGACATTGATTCAGCTTGAAGCATAACTCTTTGAATTCCTTCCACGCATCCGTATACGCATGTGAGCACTCGGTATCGACTGTGCGCCGACAGCTTGTGATTCCATGGTTGAGGTGCGAGATGTGATTTTGACATGATGATGATAGGCCAGTCTGGAGGACTTGAGGCTGGGTTTTGACGGTAGCTTGAGCACAGAGATTCCGATTGTGTGAGCACGTGCTTTTGGGACTTATAGGTTTGTTAGTGTCCCCATTAGTGGAATTTGTGATTGGATGACTATATGGTGAGTATGATGTGACGTATAGTCTCGAGTACGAGTGCATTGAAGGATCATTTATATTTCTTAATGCTGGAACGAAATAGGATCTCATGTCTTATTGTCGAGATCAGACTTAGGGAGATTAAATGATTGCTTAGTAATTGTGTCTATGAAAGGGGTATCAAGAGATGTTAGTTTGAGGCTAAGCAGGTGGGTTATAACCTGCAAGGTAATCTACGGATGTGTGATTTTTATAACATTGTATGGAGGCTTTCTTTTCTACCAGTGGGGTATATTTGTGCGAATTGAGTTTGGATCGGTTGTAACAGTTGACCTAACTATCACGAGGATGAATGTGAGATTTGCAGACGATTTGAGGTATTATATGGTTTGTGTTACATGAGCTTACGAAGGAGTTAGTTAAATTTTTTCAGTGCGGGATTTTGGCAGTAATAGAGTATGGGTATAGTGATGTTATCGACTGTTTTGTTCTATGGCTTTGAGCTAAGTGGGGGAGTCTGCTATCGGCGAGTTGATTGTATGATTATGTGTTGTATTGGTTTCAGTTTGAGGTATACTGGTGAGTCAGTTATGACTGCAGGGGTTGAGATTGAGGATGACTCGAGTAAGGGGATTTCTGGATACGGGTTGTATTACACTCTATGGATATATGAGAATCATAAAATAATTGAGTGTTTATTCGCGAAGGATGTAGTGTACATGGAGTAGGAATTTGCTCGGTTGCTTAGGAGTGTGGGTTACTCCCTTGGGTGTTGGTGTACTAATGG
>AWOL01S0070274.1:29019-91819 GCA_000715115.1 Nicotiana otophora | reverse complement strand
GTATTACACTCTATGGATATATGAGAATCATAAAATAATTGAGTGTTTATTCGCGAAGGATGTAGTGTACATGGAGTAGGAATTTGCTCGGTTGCTTAGGAGTGTGGGTTACTCCCTTGGGTGTTGGTGTACTAATGGGGCACGGGTCATTCGGTCTGTTTGGTCGGTTAATTGAGATTTGAGTAGAGTGGATGACTCTCGATAATGGTTCTAATGGATTCAAGAATTATATGTAGCAATTGAGGATTTCATATTGGTATATAGCTAGGATCAGATAATGGCATTGGATGGTATCGAGACTTGTGGCATTTTTATATCATTGTGGATTGTGCATTTTAGTATCAAGAAGGTGAAGGAAACAGTTTTAGGTTCACATAAGGTCTCTTTAGAGTGGGTGTCTCGGTTGTGGTGCTTTGGGGTGCTTAAGAGGGAAGTCAGCAAGGCCTTAGGGCGTTGTGGTTTTATACTAGGGTCTCTTCTGTGGTGAATTTTGGTTAAGGATAGTGGTGTTCCAGCAAGGAGAAGTATCCATTTGAAGGCAACTTGGAAGGGACTTGGAGAAATAGGACAGCGTGGTAGTAGGTTGGATCGGCACAGTAATGGATATAATCGGTTCTTTGGATACTTATGATATGGCTAGTCTCCACAAGTGTTTCGTGGCAATGCTCTTAGGTGTTAGCGACCTGCGTGGCTGGGTTGAGTTAGAGAGATTCAGTTATGATAGCTTGGTTATGTGCAAATGGGTTTCGAAGAGTTCTCAATGGGTTTTACCACGGTTCGAGGAGTATATTTAACCACGGTTCGAGGAGTATATTTCCTGCTTACGTGAGGAATATGTTGCGTATTGGGATTTCTCTGGGATAAGATCAAATGGAAGGTTTCTGACCGATCGGGTATGTATTCTGCTTGTGACTCACAGTTGATTATGATGCGGTGTGTTGTGTGGGATTAAGATTTGCATGTGCAAGGTCACATGTCAGTATGGAAGAGAAGGGTATAAATTCGTAGGAAGCATGGACGGTTTCAGATGACTAGGTAAATGATATTACTAATCGGTATGGCCTGATGAGAGTATACATTTCATAAAGGGGAAATGTATTTTTGATTTATGGATACTTCATTGGTATTGCAGCACTCTCCTGGTTGATCGACTGTTGATATTCAAATTTTGCTATGTGGCATGGAAGAATTTTAGAAGTATTTCTCGTGGGATGATCGTGTATGAGAGATGTGTTAGACATTCTGGCAGTGGAGCTGAGATCAGATATGGTGATTCGTGTGTTCTATAAATTTGGATATTGGGAATTCTCGGGAGCGGATTGTTTCATGGTTGTGGACTGTGAAGTCATGGCCGAAGCTAGCCTGATGATAGTATGTGTTATAATCCAGTAATTGTGGGATTTTGGAGGGTTATTTATCTATTTGTGGGTGGCTGGAGTTGATTTGGGGGTCCACTGGTGGGCCCAATTAGGATGTGTATTCTACACCGAGCCGGATTGGTTAGCTCCATACCGCTATTATTGAGGGATGTACCATTCGGTTGTCGTTGAGCTCATTTATGTTCTGAAATGATCTGTGAGTTACACTTTTATACTTTGTGATTCGTTGGTTGTATGCACACATGGTGCAGTTCCATTGGGGCCTTATAGTGGAGTTTGCGCGAGATGAGTATTTGGGTTTTGCGTGATTGATTGCATGTTGGCTATATTCGTTTTGGATTGTGGTATTGTGTTATTTGCTCTCCGTGGTTACGGTAATGCACTTTGGGTACTTGATGTTGAATTTCAGGTGGTCATTAATTTTGAGCATGGTGGCTGAAGTATTTCATATGGACCAGTGTTTGGGTGGGGTAACGCATTGCAGCGGAGTTATGTTAAGATTTGATCCTTTGTGTTAGATTCGTGTGTCTTGGTTCTACTAAGTATGATGGGTACACAGCATTTCGGTTGTGGTGGTACTTGTTGAACTTGCGGGATGGTTCTCTCGTTTGAATCATTTTTCCATGATTTGAGTATATTTGGAATGTTGCTTAGTGGTGCACGGATTGCACGGGTTATGGCTTTAGATTGTATTGATGTGTCATGTCACTAGAGTGGTCGTGTTGGATGAGATAAGGCCATTGGACCTAGAATGGATACTATCAGAATTGATTACAGCATGGTTGGAAGGATAATATCGAAAGTCGGCTTAGAAATTTGCTATAGTTCCTGTCGAAGGAGAAGGAGCTCCATGACTGGTGGATCTGATGAATTGTTATGAGTTTTTGCGTGTTTCTTTCATCATTGGTAGTGTACAAAGGTTTTAGAATGGAATCTTGTTTGATATGAGGTTTATTACCGGCATTGGGTTGTTTTGAGCAACTACTGTGATTAGAAATCATTGCTTCGAGCATTTAAGCTATGTGGTATTTGAGTTTTGAGTATTTGAGTTATGGTTATGGCTTTTGGTACAACTTATTCAGACTTATACAGTATGTAGATGCGAAATTCTGATCTTATAAGAAATTCTGGATGTTGGAAATTGGATTCGAAGGCTTGTGGGCTAGGTTGAATTGAGAAATGTTAGTTATGTTGTGTTATCGGACCTGTATGGGATAGGGTGACCTGGGATCACCCCCGGTTATGTGCATGGTAAGGTTATATGGCGGTTTGATGGCTTTGAGAACAACTTTGGACACGTTCGAGGACGAACGTATGTTTAAGTGGGGGAGGATGTAATGACCCGACCGGTCGTTTTGAGCATTTGAACTTCTCTTGGTAGTTTACGGGTGTTAGTAGCTCCATATGATGTATTGTGACTTATGGGAATCGTCGGTTTTGGTTCTCAGGTGATTCGGGACACATTTGGAAGAATGATTCTCATCTAGGGAGCTTTAAAGTGGGAGAATTGACCATGTTTGACTTTTTGTGAATTTGAACCCGAAACAGAGTTTTGATGGTTCCGGTAGGTTCGTTGGGTGATTTGGGACTTAGGAGCGCGTCCGGATTGTGATTTGGAGGTCTGTGGTTGAATTTGGCTCGAAATGGCAAAAGTTAAAATTTTGGAAAGTTTGACCGGGAGTGGACTTTTTGATATCGAGGTTGTTTTCTGATTCCGGAAGATGGAGCAAGACCGTAATGTCAAATGTGACTTGTGTGCAAATTTTTAGGTCAATCGGACGTGATTTGATAGGTTTCAGCATCAGTTGTGGAAGTTTGAAATTAGGTCCGAATTATGTTATGGGACTTATTGGTACATTTTTACGGGGTCCCGAGGGGCTCGGGTGCATTTCGGACGTAGTTCGGATCATTTCAAATGGTTTTTGCATTGCTGGTTTTTCTGTTGTTACTTATTGCTTCTGACGTTCTTCGCGATCGTGAAGGCTTGGCTGCTTTCGCGAAAGCTGTTTGGTCTGTAGAGCTATTTGTTCTTCGCGTTCGCGCTTCTGAGGTCGCGTTCGCACTGGATTGAAGATGGTAGTCTTCGCGTTCGCATCCATGGCTATGTGTTCGCGTAGTATTGAGCGTGGGTTGGTCAGTCTATATGGATTCTTCATCCCGTTCGCAATGAGTTGTCCGCGATCGCGGAAGTCTGGTAGTGTATTTCATCGCGTTCGCGAGGGTTTTTCTACGAACGCATAGTACAAAGTGAGGCAGTGTGGGTTTGTGCTTCGCAAACGCAAGGCTTCTACCGCATTCGCGTAAGTGGATGCCTGGGCAGAAGTATAAAGTACTCTTTTTCGAGGGTTTCAGCCATTTTTATATTTTGTGAGCTATGGAGCTCTTATTGAGGCGATTCGTGAAGTAATTTTCACCATATGAATTGGGGTAAGTGTTCACTACTCGGGTTTGGTTATATTTCATGAATCTATCTTCATATTTGGTAATTGGATTTTGAATTATAAAGAGGAAATTGGGGGTTTTGGCCTAAAGTTTCATAATATGAAATTTTGAGTTTTGAACATCGATTTGGAGTCGGATTTGAGTAAAACTAGTATGGTTGGACTCGTAATTGAATGGCTTGTTGGATTTTATAAATTTTGTCGGGTTCCGAGGTGCGGGCCCGGGATGGGTATTTATCCGATTTTGGGCTTTTGATTCTTTGATCGTTTTCGATCGGGATTGGTTCCTTTAGCATTGTTTGATGTACTTGCGTTGTTTTTTGTTAGTTTCGAGCCGTTCGGAGGTCGGAACACGCGGGATGGCATCTTTGGAGAATCGTTTGGCTTGCTCTCATTAATATTGGCTTGTCCGAGCTAAGTAACTCTTCTAAACTTAGTGCTGAGGGTATGAAACCCCAAAATGCGTGTTATGTGATTGGCATTGAGGTGAGGCACATGCTAGGTGACGGGAATGTGGGCGTGCACCAAATGAATTGGGACTCTGTTGTGTTCATGGCACTATATAGTAGTCCTATTGTTAATATCCATGTTTTCACCATGCGATAAAGTAAATGAGCTGTCAATCACGCTAGATATCATGTTTAGGCTTTATGCTGATATTGTTGGGACCCATAGTGGTCATTTCTTGCTGTCATTTCACAGATTTCATTGATATTTCGTACTCAGTCATATTCATGCATTCATATCATATCTCAATCTCAGTCGTTATTTATTGATACATCATATTAGTATTGTCGGGCTAGTTTCATGACATTGTGAGCCCGTGAGTGAGACTGGAGAGATTGATGATTGAGTGAGGTCAGGGGCCTGTTTGTGAGGATATTGATACTATAGCACGTGAGTTGTCCGTGCAGTACGTGAGATATACGTGCGGATCCAGATATTGATATTATAGCACGTGAGTTGTCCGTGCGGATTATAGCACTTGGGATGTAGAAGTCCCTCCGGAGTCTGTACACCCCCAGTGAGCTTGGTTGATTATATTGAGGGATGGATCTTCCCTGGACATGGAACTTGTCCGAAGCATTTATATACCTGGAGATGGATCTTCTCCATGGGGCCGGATTGGCCTTCCTCGGTACTGAGTGACTGATGGTCAATGATGTATATATTCCGGGATGGATCTTCACTGGGCCATATACAGTACCGAGTGGTTGAGCATGATGAGTGGAAAGTGTGAGACAGTGAGATTGAGTACTCTGAGAGTGTGAGTACATGATTCATCTCTGAGATACATGGCATTGGTATGCACACATGACATACATGCATAGAGATGCATTTTTCCTCATGTTGTACGGTATCACGTCATTCATGACTTTTTACACACATTGATATGTGGGCATAGAGAGGTATTTCACACTTGTTATCTAGAAAGAAAATGAAACATCTTATTTATTGTGGAAAGGATATTTGGAAAAAAAATTATAGTTTTCAAACTTACTCATATTATTGGCATTTTCGGTAAAAGAATTGGATTTTCACTGAGATACTTGAAAAGCATGACTATTTTGTGGAACTGTGAACGAGCTTAGCATTTTTACTTCTGAGATACCTCTTTATACTTGTACTATGTTATTATGAACTGTTGTGGAATATTGGTGTTGGACCCGGCCTTTGTTCTAGCTCGTCACTATTTTCAACCTAAGGTTAGGTTTGTTACTTATTGAGTACATGGGGTCAGTTGTACTCATACTATACTTCTGCACCTTGCGTGCAAATATTGACTATTGATGTTGCTGTGATCGACGGGAGCCAGAATTGAAGATGTACCTGCATCCCGGATGTAGCTGCCTCTTGTTCATGGTAGCCTTAGACCTATAAAACACTGTTAATGTATTTTTCAAACAGATGATGTATGTACTTCATTTCTGCTTTGTAAATTATATTCTTAGAAGCTCATGATTTGTACTACCAGTTCTTGGTGAATGTATAAGATTCAGATATTTCTTTACATAATCACCTTATTAATTGTTATTGGAATTGGTTAGTGTTTAATTGGCTTACCTAGTGGATTGGGTTAGGTGCCATCATGACTAGTGGATTTGGGGTCGTGACAGAATATTTATACAAAATCCCAAGGATTAGTAGTACAAATCATGAGCTTCTAAGATTAGAATTTACAATATTGGTACAAAATAAATACACCATGTGTTCGAAATATACATAAATAGATTTGCAAATCTAAAGCAACCAAGGACAAGTAGCAGTCATATTCGGAAAAGCAAGTGCATCTTCAATGCCAGCTCCTGCCATACACAGCAACATCAGCTCCAAGATCTGCACACAGGGTGCAAAAGTATAGTGTGAGTACAATCGACCCTATGTAGTCAATATGTAACAAACCTAACCTCATGTTGAAAGCAGTGATGAACTCAGAAGACAGTCGAAGTCCAACATCAATAGCCAATAACAACTCGTAATAATATATTAGGACAATAAATATGAATAACCCAAGAGATATATGCTCAACTCGTTCACAGTTATGGGAAAGTAGACATGCTTCTCAAGTATAACAGTCAAGTCCATATCTTACCACTGAAATCAACTAAACACGAGTTTAACAAAAGAACCATATTTATCATTTTACAACACCAAATAAGAATTTATGTTTACCCATTAGCACAAGGAAAGTACATCTCTATGCCTGCATGTCAAGTCATCAGTTATCATATATCGTCTAGCATGAGTAATATACATCTTTATGCCTATGTGTCAAATATACATATCAAATTATCATTATATATACCGTCTAGCATGAGGAATATATATCTGTATGCCTATATGTCAAGTATACATGTCAAATCATCAAATGTCATATTACCGTCTAGTATGAGTAAAATGCATCTCTGTGCCTACATGACAAATATTCATGTCAACCAAATATCATCACAGGGAAACCATCAAGAATAACCACACTTAGCACACTCACGGTGCCTGGCCCAAGGCCCTCACCAACACATACAACAACACTTAGCACTGTACGGATACCTGGCATGAATGCCCATTACTAAAGCACGTTTATAAAATGTTGTGCATGCTCCCACTGTTGGCATGTCAAACTCCAGAGAGTCGGATCCTGCCCAAGAG
This sequence comes from Nicotiana otophora, assembly GCA_000715115.1. NCBI lineage: Eukaryota > Viridiplantae > Streptophyta > Magnoliopsida > Solanales > Solanaceae > Nicotiana > Nicotiana otophora. The sequence goes on along the minus strand of AWOL01S0070274.1, from coordinate 84,852 downwards.
CTAATCATAATCACATAGCCCAAATAGTGGGGCCTGATGCATGCGTAGCCTCAAAATAAATAAAACACCTAGCCCAATGTGGAGCCTGGCATACGCGCTACCTCAATATCAATATATAATTATTGCGCCGTGCAACCTGATCCAACACAGCACATAAAATGGCCCTAAGACTCACATCAGTCATCAATCCGCTCAAGTCTTCATATGTCAACATATCATAGAACATAATCCAATTATATAACACGGAATACTACAATGTGCCTCAAATATAGCTCAGACTCGTGTCACGTATAAAGACACCTATAACATGTGAGATAGCATATCAATAATGCACAGAGGCAGAGATATAGCATTCGGATATAACTATCCTGACTGGAACAATATAACTATTGTTGACGGTCAATTTTTACCCTCCTTTTTTTAAAATTAATTTATTTGCACTTAATGATTTATAATGAATATTTGAAAATATTTTCTATCAACAAATATCTATTTTATAAAATTAATTAAGTATTAGTTTTGAAATTAATAACCTAGCATTAATATTATGTAATCACAAATATACTACTATTAAAATATTTTAAAAATACACCATAGAGGTTTTATAATTAATTTACGATTTACTTCTCAATTTTTGATTAATTAGATTACTATGCTGATAATTCAAGATTAGTGTTGTAATTCAGAAAAAAAAGCATTTTATAAATAAATAATTACAATAGTTAGTAATGTAGTTGATAATTATAATTTTACTGCATTTTATTAAAAATTTTGTACGTTTATTTAATTTAATTTCAAAAGGTATTAAAAGATGAAAAGGCTACAATTGCAATTCTTTAATTAACACAACTTAGCTACCATTTAAAATAATTCTAGCTCAATACCAAGCCAAATTCGAAATTGACCCAGTCCAAACACCTCATTCTCTTCCAACTTGGCAATCCATGACCTCCTCTTCGAACCAATGAAATTGTGCCACATCACCTGTCTCCCTCATTCACAAAGAAAATACAACAGATCTGGACCGTTGATCTATTTTATCAACGGTCCGTATTTAATCTCCCTTTTCCTATTATTGTTTACTCTTTTAAGGTTTAATGTCGACCATCCGATCAAAAATATCCAACGGTCCCATTTTTAGAGATTTAAGCATTTTTATAATCTTTATCTCCCTAAATATAAGGTCTGTTGATTAAATGATCCAACGTCCCAGGTTCAGTCTCACGTTTTTAACTCAGAGACAACCCCAAAACCCTACTCATTCCCTCTTTGACTGGCCACCCTAATTTCCCCTTCCCTCTCTGTTCTCTCATCTGCCCCAGCTCCACCAATCAACATACCTTTCACAAATTAGTGCAAGGTCATGAGATTTAACTTCAAATCATCTCCTTTGTCTCTCATATCCACGATTTTCATTGAATCTTTGCTTGGTTTATCTTGAAGATTCTAAATACCCAAATCCGAAACCCTAGACCAAATAATGCAATGTCAAATCTTCGAAATCCTTCTATGTCTTGTTAAATCTATGGCATGCATAAACGATTATTAGGGCTATCATGATTATTCTTGGTCCAAAGATCAAGCAAAGCGACCTCTGGGCATTAAAGCTCTTACCCGATGGTCCTTGCCTTCAATGGTCAACTTCTCTCCTCTTAGGTAAAAATTCTTACTGATTTACCCTCTGTTTCCCAGATTGTTTTCACTCTATCTTGCTTGAATCACTTGGTAATCGTCACTCTCCACTACTGAGTTTGAGTTTGTGAAACCCTAAGGCTTTAATAGCCACTATAAATAGAGCCCTCCAATGCTCTCACCAAACAGACCAATAAGAACTAAGAACCCTAATACGAATATCAAAACTATCAAGATTTCAAAAGCCTAGGCTCTCTTTCTCTCTCTCTCTCTCTCTCTGATTAATTTCTATTTCCTTTTCGTTTTCGAGTTCTCACTGCTCAAATCTTGAAGCTTTGGTCCTTACACGGCTGAGTTGAACCTTCGTTTGGTCTGTTGCACCTAAGGAGGTCAGTATACCTCTACCTCTTCTCTTTTAATTATCTTGTATGGAATTATGAATGCACTGTTGTATTTCTATTAACTGCTTTTGTTTATAATGTTTGTCACTAGTTTATGACTATTTGTTCTAGCTCATAATGATTTGTTACTAATTCACGGTTGACTATTATGCTCTTATGAATCTTGAGTCAATTTGGTTGAGTTATTATATGACTTTGATTACTACTACCTTGAATCAAATAGCCAGTATAATTAAGCCCCTTAATATATTTTTATAGCTTTCTATACTTATCCTGATTTTAAATTTCTCCAATGTTCTGTTATGATCTTCATGTCTATCATACTAGCCCTGTTAGTGTAGCCTGTTATTATCTGCTTGATGTTTTTACTTAATGATTTTAACTAAGATGGATATGAAATGTTCAATGTTTAATCCTTTATTTCTTAAGTTGAAGTATGTTAAGTTTAATTGCTTAAGGTGTTTTGTTTCTTCACATGAGCATTTATTAATATGAAGCAACCTCTGAATCATTACTGTGAAAGTCTTGTGTTTATATTAACTGATAATCATATATGTGAGCTTTGTTATATGAAATAGTTTCATTAAAGTAATTAGGTTAACTTACTGATAAACCCCAGTAATTATTCTTGTATGTATTCTTTCATGACCAAGCTGTCTCTTTTGAACTAGGCTAATATCATATTTGTTGCATCTGAATATCAGTTATTATGTTAGTAAGTTGAGTAGGACCTCCTCATGTCCAAACATTTATATCCAATCTGTACATCTGAGTTAAACCCACTTAACATGAAGTTTCTCCTATCTTGAACATCATTCATCACTTATATTGGTTCTTTTAATCTAATGGAGTATAATTCCATTTTGGATAAGGATCAGATTGCTATTATGGTGCTAGTGTATTAGTTATGATCTTTGAGTCCACTCCCATCTCTTTATGTATATCTATGATTCTATTGATTGTTTGATTAAACTGATAACTGATATATAATCACACATTGGTGTTAGTTGGATATTCATATTGCATGATTCTGAAGTTATATCATATTGAGACTAAGTTTCCCTTTATACCTGAAGTATAATCCTAAATACATTATGTAACGACCCCATCGGTCGTTTTGAAATCTAGCACGTCGTTTGGCGATTTGAGGTCTTGAGTAGCTTCACTTCAGGTATTATGACGTATGCGTATGGTCGGAATTGAATTTCGGGATGTTCAAAGTCGATTCAGATGGGCAATTCTAATTTCGGAAGCTTTAAGTTGGAAGTATTGACCAAGGTTTGACTTTTGAGTAAACAACATCGGAATCGGGATTTGAAGGTTCCAATAGGTTCGTATGGTGATTTCGGACTTGGGCATATATTCAAGTTGAGTATCGGGTGGTCCAAAAGCATTTCAACGCTTATTATGAAAGGTTGGCATTTTGAAGGTTTATGAATTTCATAAGTGGTTTGAAGTAGATTTTGATGTTATCGATGTCGTTTTAGGTTCTGAGATTTGGATTAGGTTCATATTGTGATTTGTGACTTGTGTGTAAAATTTGAAGTCATTCCGAATTGATTTGGTATGTTTCGGCACAAGATATAGAATTTTGAAATTTGGAAAATGATTATAAGTTGATTCGAGGCGCGATTCGTAATTTCGACGTTGTTTGGCGTGAGTTAAGGCATCGACTAAGTTCGTATTGCATTTTGGGATGTGTTGATATATTTGGTTAAGGTCCTGAGAGCCTCGGGTGGATTCCGGATGGTTAACGGATCGATTTTTAGACTAAGGAAATGCTGGGATTTCTGGTTTCTGGTGTGATCGCTTCTGCGGAAGCTGGTCGCAGAAGCGAGAAGCGCATCGCAGAAGCAAGGAAGGCTGGCTGGGGAAGGTTTTGCAGTAGCAGAAAATGGAACGCTTTTGCTACCTCGCAGAAGCGACATAGTGGTCGCATAAGCGAGCTGGAGCGCAAAGGCGACTATGGCTTCGCACCTGCGGTTGCGCAGAAGCGGGAAGGAGTCTGCAGGTGTGATGGGGCTGCTGACCAGTGGACTTCGCAGCTGCGCATTTCTGGTCGCAGAAGCGACTTGGCAGATGTGAAGATTCTGTCCGCAGAAGCGAAATTGGGCAGAACATAAGGGATCGAACTTGGTCATTTCGCCATTTTTGTTTGGGATTTTGGATCTCGGCTTTTGGGCGATTTTGAGGAGTTTCATCATGCAACACAAGGTAAGTAATGTTTCACTTGTTATGAGCTAAATGTATGGTTTATATGTGGATTTAAGGTGGACAATTTAGGAAAATTTTGGGATTTTGGTAGGAAACCTAGAATTGATAATTTTGAATTTTGACCACAATTTTGAAAATGGAATTAGGAATAAGTTACATATTTGTGTCCGTAATATTATGGGTAAATTTTATCTTTAACAATTTTTGGTATTCGGGAACGTGGGCACGAGGGTTGACTTTGTTGACTTTTAAGAGGGATTGAGAATCATTATAAATTTTAAATTATACGTATTGGGGTATATTTTAATTGGTTTGCACGTTGTTTGACTAGTTTTGGAATGATGGCCATCGGTTCGAGGTGTTAGAGAGACGTTGTAGCCGGTTAGGGAACTTCGGAGCGAGGTAAGTCTCTTGTCTAACCTTGTGAGGGGCAAACTACCCCCTAGGTAATATAATTGATATGTGCTACTTGTTGCGGGGGTTACGTACGCACGAGGTGATGAGAGTCTGTACGTAGATAGCTTCATGTTATGTTCGGGTAGACTTAGGCTCCCGCCATGCTATAACTGTACTATTTGAGTTGCCCCTTGCCTAATAAATTCATTTATTTTACGTTACAACTTGAGACTAGACTTGCGTAGAGTGATAGACTTGCTATTGTAGAGATTTGACGAGCTTCATGATTAGTCGCGGAATAATTATGCTTCTCTTACGAATTTCTCCCGCATTATGCATTTTAATTGAAAGGTTTTCCTTAAAATATATAACTCACATGTTTATTCGTGAGTGGGGTCAAGAACCCGTTAAACCTTATTATTCTAATGGGATCGGGCTGTTCACCTCGGCAGTATCATACTCTCATGGGAGCAGGCAATTCTCCTCGGTAGTATAATAGATGCATATATGATTCGTGTCGTTCAACCCTCGGCAGTGCAAACATTATGAAGGGATCGGGTTGTACGCCTCGGCATTGCTATAAAAATACTCTTATGGAATCGTGCGTAATATTTGACTAGAAGCTAGTGTATCTGTGAGTTATCCAGATTTGAATTGTGACGACGTATCTGGTGAGGTCCATTATATATATAATCCGGTTAAGTAGGTAACTGCTAATTGAGAGCTTAAGTTTATTGTTGAGAGGAGGATTATACCACGTATTTATACTTGTTTATTTCATTAATTTACTCTGTCTCACATCTGTTTACTTTTACTGTATCTATCTTATTGGACCACTAGTAAGTATCGATGTCAACCCCTCGTCACTACTTCTATGGGATTAGGCTAGATACATACTGGGTACGCATTAATTTACATACTCATGCTACACTTGCTGCACTTATTGTGAAGGTATATATATGTTTACAGTGGTCCTCTAGGTGTAGAGGCGCGGCTTTTGCGGGGACTTTACGGTGAGCTGCATTTCCTTATTACGATCCGCAGCATGCAGAGTCTCCATCAGAGTTATTTATTTCACTAGTCTAACTTGTATTCTAGACAGTTGTTATATTATGTGCTACTTGTTATGGGGGCTATGTATGCGCGAGGTGACAAGAGTTGTATTTATGCGCGAGGTGTCGTTCGACCCTCGGCGGTGCACACATTATGATGGGATCAGGCCGTACGCCTCGGCATTTCTATAAAAATACCCTTATGGAATCATGCGTAATATTTAAAAAGAATCCATTGTATCTGTGAGTTTTCCTGATTTGAATTATGACGACCTATTTGGTGAGGTCCATTATATATATATACTCTAGTGGAGGAGGTAACTGCTAATTGAGAGCTTGAGTTTATTGTTGAGAGGAGGATTGTATCACGTATTTATACTTGTTTATTTTGTTTATTTACTCTGCCTCACATATGTTTACTTCTATTGTATCTGTCTTATTGGTCCACTAGTAAGTGTCGATTTCGACCTCTAGTTACTACTTCTATGGGATTACGCTATATACTTTCTGGGTACGCGTTGATTTACGTACTCATGCTACACTTGCTGCACTTATTGTGCAGGTATATATATATGTTTCCGGTGGTCCTCTGGGTGCAGAGGCGCAGCTTTTGCGGGGACTTTCGGTGAGTTGCATTTCCTTGTACGATCCGTAGTATACAGAGTCTACATCAGAGTTATTTATTTTCCCCGTCTAACTTATATTCCAGACGGTTGTTGTATTATTATTGTACTCCTTAGTAGATGCTCATGCACTTGTGACACCCAGTTTTGGGGGTTCCTACTGGTTGTTCATTATTATAGTTCATGTAATTATTAACATTTCACCTTGAAAATTATATTTTTATACAGGAATTGAAAAATAAAATCATGGGTTTTGTACGAGTACCAGCTTTTATGCTATTTGATTAATGGGAATTATGATTTTAAAGTAATAAAAATGAGTAATTATGTTGATCGATCACCGTTGGCTTGCCTGACAGTGACGTTAGGCCCCATTATGACCTATAGTGGAATTTGGGTCCTGACAGCTTGGTATCAGAGCGTTAGGTTCATTTGGGTCTTGTGGATCGGTACGAAGACGTCTTTACTTATCTTCGAGAGGCTACAGGGCTGTTAGGAGCACTTTCCTTCTTGATTCTTCATCGTGCGATTTGGTTCCTTTAAGGCTTATGCCTTTATTTTCTTCCTACTCAATCTTATGCGACGAGAACTGCTTGTTATCAATTGGGCATCGAGGAGTTGTAGTGGTAGTGCAGACGTGGTGCAGGATGTTTTTCCCCGCTTATTCGGGCAGGGTATTATCGTCACCTGGCGGAAGGATGTTCTGTCATTTCAGCTCAGTATCTGTATTTCCTATGGTTTTGATGCTATGCACAGGTTACTATGATGTTCACGTGTTGTTATCGTGCAGTGTTGGTGTAACGGTAGGGTGTTTGTTTACGTGTCAAGACAGTGAGTGATTCGAAAGGAGGATTTCTCAATGCATGTTCTAGAGGTTTGGCATTTATTTCCAGTGGAGGAAAGGCAATCGGACTATAGATGTTCAGGCTTTGGTTGATGGAGTAACAAGGCTTGATATTTTCGAGCGCAGTGGAATTATCATTTGTGATGTGGTTTCGTTGTCCATGTTTTACCATATTTAAGGTTCGCCGGTGTTATGATCTTCTTGATTTGCCTTCACGGCAGGGTGTTATGAAATGGTGCCTAAGAAGCGGTTGTTAGGGATGGCGGTGTGTAGCGATTTCAGAATCGAATTGGTGTTTCTAATGCTGATAGCTCGAGAAAGATGATCTGCGAGGAGGTTTAGAGTTGGTAGCAATTTATTAGTTTGGGTGCTACAAAGATGGATTTCGATTTGAGGTAGTGCTGGGGTAGTGAAGGACAAGGAGGGACGTGGTGGGAGGTGTCTCGCGGTGATTGAATTGCTAGCAGGACAAGTACGCACAACAGAGGTCGAGAAGTTGCTTAAAGAGATGGGTTAACCGAAGTGGGAGTGGAAGAGTAGCGTATAAATTCTGTGGTAGGATAGCCACGTACTTTGAGAAAGTTTAGGGCGATTTGGAAATCGTGATGGAAGGTGATTTGGTCTACAAACTTTATTTGGGATGGTGGCTACTGTACCGGGTAGATTGAATATGGAAAAGAGGAGTTTGCTGCTCAGGGGGGTTTACTGAATTCATGGTATTTGTACCCAATGCAGCGTCATTAGAAGATGTCAATATGGAATTTCCATAGGTGGGTTAGCTCCTGTGAACAGGTTGGCAGTTGCGTGATGTTGATGAACTTTCTATGAAGAATTCTACTTACTACCCAATAGGAGATCGAGTACGCGATTGCGGCTGATAATTTGGGATGTTTTATGAAGAGTCTAACAAGAGGTTTCGAGAGATCTGGTGGAATAACGGTGCTAGATCATGGTAATTGAGAAGGAAGAATCTTTGTGGGTTCTATATTATGTGATGGTAGCTTAAGGCTAAGTGGGGGAGCCCACCGTCTACGATTGGATCGCGTGGTTGTCTACTTGTGCGGTTTTTGATTATCGGTGCATTGGTGGATTATCTACGACTAAGAAAAGAAAACATTAGGGGTAATTCGAGTAAAGAACTTGATGAATGTGTGTTATACTTCGTCTTATCGATTCAGGTGCAGGTTTTAGGAAGACTCGGAGTTTATGGTTCTTGTAGATGTGATGTACAAGGAAAAGAATTCAGCTGGTTACTTATTTGAGGGGGTGTTCATGTGCTAACAGAGCATTGGTTGGTTATATTCGGGACCAAGTCAGAGTGGGTGACTCTCAACAACGGTTCTAGTGGGTTCAAGAATTTAGGTGCAGTGCCTAAGGATTTCGGGTCCATTGTATGGTTAAGGATCGAGTTCGTACAGTGGATTATGAAAGGGGCATGGAGTGTTCTATGTTATCCTCAGGTCTGCGGTGCAATATTTTAGGAAAGGGAGAAATAGCTTCGAATTCGCGAAAGGTCTTGCAGAACGAGCATACTAGTTGGAGATGCTATTATGCGCTTGAGGATGGTATGATATGGTTCACGGGTATTGAGGCGATGTAGTCTCGTGATTCGGGTCACTCGGGATGAGTGCATATTGAGTTCGTTATGTTTTTGAATGAAGCTATTATTATTTCTTAGGCAAGTCAAGAGTAAATTAGAAGAATTTTGTTCGGTTAGTAATGGTTGAATCAGCATGATTGTGGCAATGATTAGTTCCTTCGGCGTGTGAAGTTATACATGTGGTTTGTGGTTATATGTGCGGGCCTGACAGCTGCCATAACCTGATTGATTTGGGAAGTATTTGAGTCAAATGGCCCTGTTGTGTAAATGGATTCCGGAAGAGTTACGACGGTCAAGATCACGACTTGAAGTTTATATTTTTACGGTTTGGGAATTAAATTGCGTGTTGGAATGGTCCTTCCGAAGTAAGTTAAGTGAAAGCAATCTAACCAATGAAGTCTTTATTCTACTAGTAGTTCAGGGGTTATGATGAATTCTTGCACTCTCGTGTAGCGACATGATAGGTGCAGTGAGCGGCATGGGAATTGGAAGTTGAGGATCAAGGTTGTGGTTCGGTGTTGACAGGAATGTCGCGAGCTCGGATGAGCAGGAAGGAGTTCAGATGTTCATAGTTAGCTGGTATTTTCTTTAGTGTCACCTGAGAACGGTGTCCTGTGTAAGAGGCTTTGTGTATTGAATTGCGGACCCTTGGTTGGCTTTACAAAATTAGTACGGTTGGTGGTGTGGAGGTGCAGACTTTGCTATCTGGTGTGAAAGGTCTAGAGAGCGTATCCTACGGGAAAATATGTATAAGTGTGACATGTTAATCACTTGATTGTTAAGGATTGAAACCAAGTATGGAGATTCTGGTAATGTCGCTAATGTGAGAGTTTATGCCGGAACGACACTCTATTCAGTTGGTTATGAACTGTGTGAGTTTGTTTCGGATTTGACAAATGTTTTTATGTGTTATGGAAAATATTATTGTAGATCCTTGAAAGGTTATTAGCCTAGTATGGTATGATCAGAATCGGCCTGAGGTCCGTTAATGGGTCTAATGTGAATGTGTGCTCTACATCAGGCCGGATGTGTTCATTCAGCATAGCGTTGCTTATGGAGCAGTCTTCGGGCATTGGATGTTATTCCCATTGTTAGTTATTCCAAGTAATACTCTATTGTGCCATGCAGGTTGTGAGATGGCTTGATTGTCCGCACATGTGATGTGGTCTCATGTAGCTTGTGGTGTTATATGAGCAGGATGGCTCCCGAGATGCAGGTCATGTATCACACCTTAGATGAGCTTGGGTTTTGTAGTGTATGGAGCTATCCATCTCCTCATGGCTGTATGTTTTCACTTGGCATACTTGTAGTAGATATTCGGTACTTTGTAGGTATAAGCATTATGGATTTATGGGTAATTTCCTTATTTATTGCTATGTGTGGATCGAGTGGCACGCCGCCACGGGTATGTTGTTTGGATCGGGTTGCACGCTGCAACAGTGAGATGATGAGTATGTTTTTCTATATCCATTCTTGTGTATTTTGTTTCTCGTTCTCTGAGAAGGGTTCATAGCGTCTGTTCGACCATTTTATTCGTTACGCGGGTTGGGTAGTTCTTTCTAGAGTTCGTTCTTCCTTATGTGTCATATTCAAGTTGTAGCTTGTTGGTGCATTGATGGCGTCATATGAAATCTTGATCAGTGTTTGAGGTGGCTTATAGCCCAAGAAGCTTGTACTGGGTGAGACGAGGATATTGGACTTGGATCAGTGCGATCGGAGTTATGTAGGGTATATTAAAGAGCAAATATCGTTATTCAGTTCAAAATGAGGTAATGGTTCTTATCAGAAGGAGAGACTCCATGATGCGTTGATTCGGCAGGTGGTTATTAGTTTCTACACATCTCTTCCGTCGTGGCAGTATCGCGAGAGTTGGATCAGGGCTTATATGAATTATGAGATGTATTGCGGGCACCAGGTTCGTGGAATTACAGCTATTGTGGTCGGAGGATGTTATTGTGATCAAGTGACTTATGTAGTGCATGGTGTGATTTCAGCGGAGGAGCATGGTCATGCTGGGTACAGTGTCATGTGATTGATGCGGTGTTTGTATGTTCGAATCGGGTCTCGTGAAAAATTCTGGATGTTGGAATTTGGTTCTAAAGCTTGTTGGCTAAGGTTATATGGAGGATCTTCAGTTGACCCGAGATAATGTGCTCACATGGGTTGTGGTGGAACAGGTTGGTGCATGAGGTGTTAAACAGTGATTTTGGACAACTCCGGAGCAGTTCTTGGCATGTTTGAGGATGAACGTATGTTTAAGTGGGGGAGAATGTAACGACACGACCGGTCATTTTGAAATATATCACGTCGCTCGACAGTTTGAGGCCTTGAGTAGCTTCACTTTAGGTATTATGACTTATGTGTGTGGTCGAAATTGAATTTCGGGAAGTTCAGAGTCGATTCGAATAGAAATTCTAATTTCGGAAGCTTTAAGTTGGAAGCATTGACCAAGGTTTAACTTTTGAGTAAACGACCTCAGAATCGGAATTTGAAGGTTCCAATAGGTTCGTATGGTGATTTTGGACTTGGGCGTATGTTCGGGTTAGAGTATCGAGTGGTCCAGAAGCATTTCGGTGCTTATTATAGAAGGTTGGCATTTTGAAGGTTTAAGAATTTCATAAGTGGTTTGAATTCGATTTTCATGTTATCGATGTCCGTTTGAGGTTCCGAGCCATGGAATACGTTCGTATTGTGATTTTTGACTTGTGCGTAAAATTTGAAGTCATTCCGGATTGATTTGGCACATTACGGCACAAGATATAGAATTTGGAAATTTGAAAAAATATTATAAGTTGATTCGAGGCGCGATTCATAATTTCGACGTTGTTTGGCGTGATTTGAGGCCTCGGCTAAGTTCGTATTGCATTTTGGGACATGCTGATGTATTTGGTTAAGGTCCCGAGGGCCTCGGGTGGATTCCGGATGGTTAACGGATCGATTTTTGGACTAAGGAAATGCTAGAATTTCTTGTTGCTGGTGAGATCGCTTCGGCGGAAGCTGGGTTGCAGAAGCAAGGAAGGCTGGCTGGGGAAGGTTTTGCAGAAGCAGAAAATGGAACGCTTTTGCGGCCTCGCAGAAGCGACATAGTGGTCGCATAAGCGGGCTGGAGCGCAGAAGCGACTATGGCTTTGCACCTGCGGTTACGCAGAAGTGGGAAGGAGTCCGCAGGTGCGATGGGGCTGCTGACCAGTGGACTTCGCAGAAGCAACATCGCAGAAGCGACTTTGCAGAAGTGAAGATTCTGTTTGTAGAAGCGAAATTGGGCAGAACATAAGGGATCGAACTTGGTCATTTAGCCATTTTTGTTTAGGATTTTGGAGCTCGGTATTTGGGCGATTTTGAGGAGTTTTCATCATGCCACACAAGGTAAGTAATTTCCCACTTGTTGTGAGCTAAATGTAATGTTTATATGTGGATTTAAGGAGAAAAATTTAGGAAACTTGTGGGATTTTGATAGAAATCCTAGAATTGATAATTTTGGATTTTCACCATGATTTTCGAAAGGGAATTAGGAATAAGTTATATATTTGAGTTCGTAATGATATGGGTAAATTTTATCTTCAAACAATTTTGGAATCCGGACACGTGGGCCCGAGGGTTGACTTTGTTGGCTTTTGATCAGAGTTGAAAATCATTATAAATTGTTAAATTATACGTATTGGGGTATATTTTGATTGGTTTGCACGTTGTTTTACTAGTTTTGGAATGATGGCCATCGATTCGAGGTGTTAGAGAGACGTTGGAGCCGATTAGGGAATTTCGGAGCGAGGTAAGTCTCATGTCTAACCTTATGAAGGGGAAACTACCCGCTAGGTGATGTATTTGATATGTGCTACTTGTTGGGGGGGGGCTATGTACGCGCGAAGTGACGAGAGTCCGTACGTAGCTAGATTCATGTTATGTCCGGGTAGACTTAGGCTCCCGCCATGCTATAACTGTACTATTTGAGTTGCCCCTTGCTTATTAAATTCCTTTATTTTACGTTACAACTTGAGACTAGACTTGCATAGAGTAATAAACTTGCTATTGTAGAGATTTGACGAGCTTCATGACTAGCCGCGGAATAATTGTGCTCCTCTTACGAATTTCTCCCGCGTTATGCGTTTTCATCAAAAGATTTTCCTTAAAATTTATAACTCACATGTTTATTCGTATGTGGAGTCAAGGACTCGTTAAAGCTTCTTATTCTAGTGGGATCGGGTTGTTCGCCTCTGCAGTATCATACTCTCATGGGAGTGGGTTGTTTCCCTCGGTAGTATAATAGATGCATCTATGGTTCGTGCCGTTCGACACTCGACGGTGCACATATTATGATGGGATCGAGTCGTACGCCTCGGCATTTCTATAAAAACACTCTTATGGAATCGTGCGTAATATTTGAAAAGAAGTCATTGTATCTGTGAGTTTTCCTGATTTGAATAGTGACGACCTATCTGGTGAGGTCCATTATATATATACTCTGGTGGAGGAGGTAACTTCTAATTGAGAGCTTGAGTTTATTGTTGAGAGGAGGATTGTACCACGTATTTATACTTGTTTATTTTGTTTATTTACTCTGCCTCATATGTTTACTTCTATTGTATATGTCTTATTGGTCCACTAGTAAGTGTCAATTTCGACCTCTAGTCACTACTTCTATGGGATTAGGCTATATACTTTCTGGGTACGCGTTGATTTACGTACTCATGCTACACTTACTGCACTTATTGTGCAGGTATATATATGTTTCCGGTGGTCCTCTGGGTGCAGAGGCGCGGCGTTTGCGGGGACGTTCGGTGAGTTGCATTTCCTTGTACGATCCGTAGCATACAGAGTCTACATCAGAATTATTTATTTCCCCCGTCTAACTTGTATTCCAGACGGTTGTTGTATTATTATTGTACTCCTTAGTAGATGCCCATGCACTTGTGACACCGAGTTTTGGGGGTTCCTACTGGTTGTTCATTATTGTAGTTCATGTAATTATTAGCATTTCACCTTGAAAATTATAGTTTTATACAGGAATTGGAAAATAAAATCATGGGTTTTGTACGAGTACCAGCTTTTATGCTATTTGATTAATGGGAATTATGATTTTAAGGTAATAAAAATGAGTAATTATGTTGATCGATCACCGTTGGCTTGCCTCGCCATCACGATATATAGTGGATTTTGGTTCGTGACACATTCAGCATACTCTCTTTATTTGATAATATCTTTATCTTCTCTTGAACCTCATACATGATGGCCTTAATGGTAACTCTTCCATGACATAATCTCTACTCAGTCTCTTTTGCATGCTTGTAACCCTATGTCATCCAACATCTCTGTTTGATTGACCACATGTGTGCCTGCCTTGTTTTTAAATCTCCATTGCATTCTCTGAAGCATGCATGTCTCAACTCTAAAAGAACTTCTGTCACTACTGCTTGAACAAGACTGTCTGCTTTCATTTTAATAGGACTGATTTGAAGTTAAGACTCTCAAAAGATATAGATGTGTCACTTGATGATTTGAAACCTTGTTAAACACTCTTAAGGATTCTAATTAGATTTGTCAACTTGTTGATATCCTCAGAAGTTCTAATTATGATTTTTGATCTTGTTAATCCTAGTTGTGATATGAATATTTGTATTCTGATTGTGATTACTATCCTTAACTTCTGCCAATACTCCTTGAGTGCTTTGTTCAAATTGTTAACCAATGTACACTTAAGGGTCAAGGCTTAATCAACATGTGATTAATATAATTAAGTCTTGTTAACACAAACACTCTTATGAGTTATTACACACTAGAACTGTATTCTTTCTGCCTTTAGGATGTTTGGTATCAGGTGTATGGTCCTTTAACAGTAGCATGATAAGTATGTTTGAAACTCATTTTCTTAGGGAATTGTCTAATTGTTAATCATCTGCTTAGTTCCGAATATGGTTTTAAAGGTATATATATAGACTGCCTCTGGCCCCTATGGTATTCTGTTTGGTCTTCATAAGAAGGGTATGTACTTCTATGGTATGGTATTGCTGTGACGGTTGGTTTACATTGAAACAACCTCATTGGAATTCAAACCTATAGGGAAGAATGTGTTGTTAGTGGTTAGAGGTATTTGGGAATAGAGTTTAACTCTAGGTTGGGCTGCTCTCCCCGGCACAAGCATTGCCCTAGACCTTGAGACCCTTGGGAACTTTGAAGTGTCGGGGGATTCAAAGGAGGCATCGGCCTTGAGTAGAATTCTCTACTTAGCCTTTAATTCATTTGACACTTATTACTCTCTTTGGGTTTGGTGTTTAATGACAATGAAAGGTGTTCAATGTGGATCATTCACTATGCGTAACATTCACATTAGTATGACTTCCTTAGTATTTAAACATTGTCAGTGATCTTTCCTTTTATTATTTGCTTATGAATTTCATATATGGATATGTATATAGTATTGTTATTCTAATGACCTTCTCTTGTCTTTTTTAACATATACAATGATCTGGGCATGTTGAGTTCTTTAAGAACTCAAGCCCAAGTCCAGCCCTGCTATGTCTCAAAAGACTTAGAGTCAGTTGTCGCTCGTGTTACCTGTCCCTGTTACTGCTGGGCCTACCTCTTTGAGGCCCAAACCCTCCAGAGTCCATTCTTTGCCTTCGCTCTTTCATTTACTGCTTTTGATATTTTTACAGTCTCACTATATCGTTAATCTTTACTGTGTTCATGTTGTTTTATCTCACATGTATATGACAATTATATATTGGATTAAATGCTTTATTTTATCTTTTAACTCACATAAAATAATTTAGGCAAGACTTAAAGAACCTAGGATTAAAAAGGCATTAGTTAGCTATAAATTCCATATCCGCTAATCATGAGCTATCATTAATTTATTATGCTTTGCTAACTCTTTTCTTAAAGATTTTTGAAGCCCAAAGGCTTGACAAAGGTGGCAGTCCTTATTTCAAAAGGAAAAAACAGAACTGAGTGGCATGGTTGATTTTTCTAAAAGGGAATCAACTATTTCGAAAAGATTAAAGTGTTGCTGCCCCGAAAACAAAGGCTTTCAAACAGTTTTTCTATTTAAAACCAAGGTACATTTTAGGATCATCTTCATATTACTTTCACCAATTTAGAATAATATGAACTTCTACGCTTTAGGAAATAAAGTGCATTAACTTAGCTTCTTTTTAAACACATTCATGACAGACGTTCCATCCTTCAAAGTTCTTTTCAAGTTTATATATACTAACACTATTTTCTTAAAGGCTTTTATTTAAATACATCCTCTTTAAACCATACTCTTCCCTTGTAGATATTACGCCCTAATACATGGTAAGCTATACTCTTTGAACACTAGTTAAGGCATAGTACAAATAATTAGTCCCAAATATAGTCTAAGTCCTATGAAGCTACCTCGGGTAGATTTTGAGGTGTGCCTAACACCTTCCCCTTAGAATAACAACAACTCTTACTCATAATCTCACCGGTTAGCAGACTAATAAAGAATATGACATTTAGTAATTAAATAGGTATTCTAGTATAACTTTAAATATTAGGTGGTGACTCTCTTTCATCAACAACAGAGAAACCACAAGTTGAATCTTGTTTTGACTAGTGTAAAATAGGGTGCAACAACTATGGCTAAGGAAAATAGCTCAAAATGGCAAAATGACTAGAATAGTATAACTATGGCTACAGCAAATATCTCAACCCGGAAAATAGCCCTATCGGGTCTCGAACAATAAATCAAATGGCCTAGACATGATTTCTAGCATGAATAACAACTCACATAGTCATACAAATAGACAAAATATGATATCAAGAAGCATAATAGAAAAACAAGTCATATAATGGCCTAAGATCTATCCGGATCATGAATACCTCAGTGCACGCACACACGCCCAACACCTAACACGTATATCACTCCCAACCCATCTCAAATAGCATGGTTCCCTGGGATAATTACCCTCAAATCCAAGTTTATATATGTAACTTACCTCGAACAAGCCAAATCCAATTCTGAGCAAGCAAACAATACTCTAGAAACGTCATCCCACGCGAAACTAGATAAAAGCCGAAACTAACTCAAAGGAAACTAACCAAAAACAACTCAAAAATATCAAATAATGCCAAAGGAAACCAACCTAAACGATAAAATCCGAATCTTTAATCAAATACTCAAAGTCAACCAAAAGGTCAACCCCGGGCCCGCACCTCAAAACCTAACAAAACTCACAAATTTCGACAACCCATTCAATTATGAGTCCAACCATACTATTTTTACTCAAATTCGACTACGAATCGAAGTTCAAAACTAAATAATTCACTTAGAAAAGTTTAGACATAAACCCCCCAATTTCTCTTTTAAATTCATCAATCAAATGCTAAAATTGGAGATGGAATCATGGAATATAATCAAAGCCGAATAGAAATACTATCCCAATCCATGTGGTGAAAATTTTCTCCAAACTTTCCCAAAACCGAGTTTCAAATCTCAAGTTATGATAAAATGAACCAAAACCTCTATATATAGTAAGTATGACGAGGGAAGTCGCACCTACGACCAATTTCCCGCTTCCGCGAAACCGCACCAAACTTCGCTTCCATGAAAATGCCCCAACCCAGTACTTATCGCTTTTGCGATCCAGAACTCCGTTGTTGTGGTAGCGCTTCTGCACTCTGGGAACCATACCTGAGGTTGCGCAGATGCGCTCAGGTCCCTGCACCTGTGGCCTTCACGCCCACCATTCCACTTCACTTCAGCAATAATAGGTCAGCATCTGCGGACTCGCATTTGCGTCCAAATTTCCACAGATGCGGAAACACCAGCACCAGAACTTCTTCAGCAATGACGCATGAGACAAAATGATTTGAACTACGTTAGAAACTCACCCGAGCCTCTTGGGAGCCCGTACGAACATACCAACAAGTCCCAAAACATAACGCGGACCTACTCGAGGCCTCAAATCACACATAACAACATCAAAATAACGAATCGTACCTCAAATCACACTTGATGAACTTTTGAACTTTCAACTTCCAAAATCTATGCTGAACTTAATCAAATCAACTCGGAATAACCTCAAATTTTGCACACAAGTTCCAAATGACATAACAAACCTACTCCAACTTCCAGAACAACAATCCTAATCTGATGTCATCAAAGTCAACTCTCGGTCAAACCCACGAACTTTCCAATCCTTCAAATTGCCAATTTTTGCCAATTATGGCCAAAACCTTCTAGAAGCTTCCAAATGTAAATCCGGGCATACGTCTAAGTCCAAAATCATCCTTCGGACCTACTTGGACCGTCAAAACTCTGATCCGAGGTCAAATACACAAAATTCAAACTTGGTCAACTCTTCCAACTTAAAGCTTCCAAATTGAGAACCATTCTTCCAAATCCACCCCGAATAACCCGAAAACCAAAATCGACGATATACACAAGTCATAATACATCATATGAAGCTACACATGCCCTCAAACCACCAAACGGAATGCAATTGCTCAAAATGACCGGTCGGGTCGTTACATTCTCCCCCACTTAAACATACGTTCGTCCTCGAACGTGCCATGAGTAATTCCAAATCCATCAAATCACTCTATAAACTCACCATGCATATACACATGGGTGATCCCATGTCATACCGGTCCATATATTCTTGACAACATGTCCTAACTAAAAATTCTTACTTCAACCATAGTACATAAAACTTAGAATCAAATCTCCAACATCAAAAATCCATACAAGACCCGATTCTCGTATTTGAACGCTGCGTAAATCTGAACAAGCTATAGCAAGACATAACCATAACCCGAGATATAATCACATGATATACCACATGACCTATATACTCATAACAATAACTTCCGACCATAATAGTTTCCCAATAACAAATCTGGCACCGGAAATAAACCTTATATCAAATAAAACCTCATTTTAAACCTTTGTACACTGCCAATGATAAAAGAAACATGCAGAGACTCATAACCACCCATCAAATCAACAAGCTGTGGAGGTTCCCACACGATAAGAACCATTGCTAAATTATAAGCTAACTTCCTATATTATTCTTCAAAACATACCGTAATCAAATTCGATAGCACTCATTTTAGGTCCAATGACCTTATCTCATCAAATACAAGTTGCTCTACTAACATGCCACACAAATACTACCAAAAGCTACCAATCGTGCAACCCGTGCACCAATAAGCAACAACTCAAATGTACCCAAAAATGGAAAGAGAATCAAATGAGAGAACCATTCCACAAGCTCAACAGGCACCACCACAAGCACAATGTTCTGAACCCATCACACATAGGAGAAAAAAACACAAAATCAACACAAAGAATCATATCCCAACATAACTTTACCACAATTCGTGACCCAATCCAAACACCGGTACACATGAAATACCTCGAGCCATAGTGCTCAAAATCAACAAACATACGCAAATCTAAAAAACACGTGAAATGCATGGCAATAATCATGGAGAAGCGGATAGCACAATATACCACAAACAGGAAAAATAATAACCAAGGTGCAATCAGCCATTCAATACCCCAATAACTATCTCGCTCAAATTTCGCCACAAGGCCCAAATAGAAATGCATCTTGTGACCAAATATCCAACACATCACAACCCATTGTAGTATATCAGAGTAACACATAGACCATATCAGATCACGAACAAGTTTAACTCTAACCAAATAACACACCTCTCAACGATATCCGTGTTGGGTCAATAAATTTGACCCGGTGTAGAATACACACCCTCATTAGGCCTACCAATGGGCCCCTAAATCCACTCTGGTCATCCATAAATATATAAATAACCCTCCAAAAGTCCACAATAATCTAACCATAACACATACTATTAGCTATCTAACTTTGAACACACATTCACAGTCCGCAACGATGGAACAATCTGCCTCCAAGAACCCTCCTAGTCTCCAAATCCCTAGCATCCACGAATCACCATGTCTGATCCAAACTCCATCACTCAAATGACCAAAACAACCATCATGCATGATCAGCTTACGAGAACTACTTCTATAATTCTTCTGTGCCACATCGTATAATCTGAACATCAGCAGTCGATCAACCAGGAAAGTACCATAATACCAATCAAGCATTCACAAGTCCAAACATAGTGCGCCTTTCTGAAATGCACACTCATCTCAGGTGATACCAAATAGCTCCAACATTCTTCTAAACATCTAAAATTATCTATGTTATCTAAAATTTATACTTTTCCCTTCAAATATGAACCGCAACCTTGTACATGCAAACCTCAATCTCACATATAAATTTTAGACAACACAGATAATTTTAGATGTTTAGAAGAATGTTGGAGCTATTTGGTATCACCTGAGATGAGTGTGCATTTCAGAAAGGCGTCACATATCGCACCACATCTATCATGTCATCATAAGAAAATATGAGAATCCCATTATTAACTCCGAATCACAAGCAGGACACTTACTCTATCAGCCAAAAACCTACCACTAGACCTCATCCGCAGGAAAAATCACAACATGCAACATACACCTCATACCTGTAGAAGAAACCTGTCCCAAAACGTGGTAGGAACTATTGAGAACTCTTTGAAACCCATTAGCATAAGACCAAGCCATCCGATCTGAATCCCTCTAACTCAACCAAGTCATGCAGGTCGCCAAGCCTAAGAGTATGGCCATAAAATACCGATAGAGCCTCACTACATCATAAGAACTAAAAGAACCATTTACATCCATTACCATGCTGATCCAATCTACTACCAAGTTGTCCTACTTCTCCAAGTTCCTTCTGAATTGCCTTCAAGTTAACACTTCTCCTTGCCAGTACACCACAATCCTTACCCAAATCTCACCACAAGAGATCCTAGCATGAAACCACATTGTCCTAAAGCTCATAAGCCATTGTATTCCCTCTTAAGCACCCAAAAATACCGCATCCGGGATACTCACTCTGAAGAGACCTTATGTGAATTTGAAGTTGTTTCCTTGACCTCTCGGATACTAAAATGTAGAATCCAAAATGATACAGAAATACCGCAAGTCCCGGCACCAACCATATGCAAATCTTAGATCTTAGAAATACATAAATTTGGGAAAATCGTCAAACACCACATATGAATCATTAACTCATTAAAACCTTCTCGAAATTCATCCACTCTACTCTAATCTCCAATGCACTACCCAAATGAGCCGAACGACATGTGCCCCATTAGCATACCAATACCCAAAGAAGTAACCCAACCTTAACGTAACTGAGTGACTCCCTTTTTATTAGCACATTACATCCATCACGAATAACAAACCTAAACCATTCCAAGGTTTTCAAATATCCATAAAGTGTAATACATTGTGCATCCAGAAATTGTCTTGCTCATTTCATCCTCAGACCAACCTCTTCAAGTCATAATTGATCCTCAAACATGCCTCAGGTCGAAACTAATGTAACACATAACCATGAAACCTGATCATCGATAGCAGACTTTCCCACTTAGCTCAAAGCCATAGAACACAACATTCGATAACCCATAATACCCTTACTCTATTACTGTCATAATCTCGCACCGTAATTCAACTGTATTCTTTATGAACTCATGTAACACAAATCATAAATATCTCAAATCATCTGCTAAGCTCACATTTATCCCCGTGACAGTAAATTCAACTTCCTCAAGCGATCCCAACTCAAATTACAACACACCCACTAGTTGACAGAAAATCTCCATAAAATATCATAAGGATCACACATCCATATACTACCTTGAAATTGATAACCCACCTACTCAGCCTCAAACTGATATCTCTCTATGACCTCAACCTGGTCGCAATAACTATGCAATCGTTAAATCCTCCCGAGTCTGAATTCATCTACAAGACATAAGAATACACTTGATTCCACAACTGAACAGCTGAAGGATCTCTAACACACTCGCAATTTGAGATTGTACAACACATCAAAATAGAAATCAAGCACCCATATCCCTTTTTATATCCCAAGAAACTCTTCTTGTTACATCCAAGCCATCTGAATACATCCCGCAGCCATATCATACTCATCATATAGCCATAAAACCACTCACCGAGACATAAATCCTACTCCTAGAGACACTATCATATATATAACTTCAAAAGCACATGCGTATACGACTGAAACTACCGAGCTCAAGCTGCAGTCCAAACATGGCCACAAGTCCTCCAGACTAACCCATCACTAAGACACAGAAAACACATCTCGTACCTCATCCATGGAATCAAAAGTCGTAGATGCTCAGCTGATACCGAGCACTCACATAACATACAAATGAGTGGAAGGAATTCAAAGAGATACGCGTCAAGATGAATCAATATCGCACGATAAGGAAAGAAAGATAGAAAGTTTATCCTAGATGCCATGTACCCTCTCAAAGATAGGTATGAACGTCATCATACTGATACGCAAAACTCTACTAGACACTTGCTCATGACTCGTAGAATCTATGAACCTAGAGCTTTGATACTAACTTATCAAGACCCAAAATCTAACTAGTCGTGATAGCACCTAACCCAACCCACTAGGTAAGCCAAAACATTCAACACAGCTCAATTGAGAATAATAAGAGTCAATGAGTAAAAATAACTGAATTTCTATACAAAATCCCAAGGATTGGTAGTACAAATCATGAGCTTCTAAGACTAAGAGTTTAAAATGTTGGTACGAAATAAATACATCATCTGTTAGAAACATACATAAACAAATTTGCAAATCTAAAGCTATCAAGGACAAGTGGCAGTCATATGCGGAAAAGCAGGTACATCTTCAATGTCAACTTCCTCCACACACAGCTACATCAGCTCCAAGATATGCACGCAAGGTGCAAAAGTATAGTATGAGTACAACTGACCCCATGTACTCAATAAGTAACAAACCTAATCTCAAGTTGAAAGCAGTGACGAGCTCGGAAGATAGTCGAAGTCCTATATCAATAGCCAATAACAACTCATAATAATATAATGAGGAAAGTAAAGGTGAATAACCCAAGAGATATATGCTTAGCTCGTTCACAGTTACAGGATAATAGACATGCTTCTCAAGTATAACAACCAAGTCCATATCTTACCTCCAAAATAACCTAAACATGAGTTTATCAAAAGAACCGCATTTATCATTTCACAACACCATATAAGAATTTTTGTTTACCAATTAGCATGAGGAAAATACATCTTTATGCCTATATGTCAAATATATATGTCAAGTCAACAATTATTATATATTGTCTAGCATGAGGAATATACATTTCTATGCCTATATGTCAAATATATGTGTCAAATCATCAAATGTCATATTATCGTCTAGCTTGAGGAAAATGCATCTTTGTGCCTACATGACATATATTCATGTCAACTCAATATCATCACAGGGAAACCATCAAGAATAACCACGCTTATCACACCCACGGTGCCTGGCCCAAGACCCTCACCAACACACACAATAACACTTAGCATTGTACGAGCCTGGCATAAATGATCATCACTAAAGCACGTATATAAAACATTGTGCGTGCGCCCACTATTGGCATGTCAAACTAGGAGATGAGGATCCTACCCAAGCGCAAATCATAATCATATAGCCCAAATAATGGGGCATGGCATGCGTAGCCTCAAACTCAATAAAGCACATAGCCAAATGTGGGGCCTGGCATACGCGCCACCTCAATATCAATATATAACCGTTGTGGCGTGCAACCCGATTCAATATAACACAAAAAATAGCCCAACGACCCACATTAGTCATCCATCTGCTCAAGTCTTCATATGTCAACATATCACGGAACATAATCCAATCATATAACACGGAATACCACAATGTGCCTCAGTTACAGCTCAAACTCGTGTCATGTATAAAGACACCAATGACATATGAGATAGCATATCAAGAATGCATAGAGGCAGAGACATAGCATGTGGATATAACTATCATGACTGGAACAGTACACTTATGGATAAGGCAAATAGCTCGACATGACAAAATAGCTCTATCGGGTATCGAACAATAAATCAAATGGAATAGACATGATTTCTAGCATGAATAACATCTCACATAGTCATACAAATAGAGAAACATAATATCAAGAAGCATAGTAGTAAAACAAGGCATATAATGGCCTAAGAGATATCGGAATCATGAATTCCCCAGTGCATGCACACACGCCCACCACCTAGCACGTGTGTCACCTCCAACCCATCTCAAATATCATGGTTCTCAGGGATAATTACCCTCAAATCCAAGTTTAGATATGTTATTACCTCGAACAAGCCAAATCAAATTTCAAGTAAGCCAAACAATACTCTAGAAATACCATCTCGCACGAATCAACCTCCAAACGGCTCCAAACTAGCCAAAACAACTCAAAAATATCAAATAATACCAAAGAAAACCAACCTAAACGATAAAGGTCTAATCTTTAATCAAATAGTCAAAGTTAACCAAAACATCAACCCTGAGCCCGCACCTCGGAACCCGATAAAACTCAAAAATTTTGATAACCCATTCAATTACGAGTCCAACCATACTAATTGCACTCAAATCAAACTCCGAAGCGATGTTCAAAACTCAATAATTCACTTTAGAAAGTCTTAGATAAAAAAAACCCCAATTTCTCTTTTAAATTCATCAATCAAATGCTAAAATTGAAGATGGAATCGTAATATATAATCAAAACCGAGTAGAAAATATTTTACCCCAATCCATGTGGTGAAAATCCTCTCCAAAATCGCCCAAAACTGAGCTCCAAATCTCAAGTTGTGATAGAATGAACCAAAACTTTAATATATAGTAAGTTTGCCTAGGGAACTCGCACTAGCGACCAATTTCCCTCTTCTGCGGAACAGCATGTGTGGACAAAACTTCGCTTATGCGAAAACGACCCAACTCAGCACCTATCACTTCTGCAATCCAAAACTCTGCTTCTGCGGTCACGCCTCTGCGCTCAAGGAACCGCACCTGCAGTTGTGCAGATGCGCTCAGGTCCCCGCACCTGCGGCCTTCACGCCCACCAGACCTTTTGCTTATGTGATAACAGGTCTGTTTTTGCGGACTCGCATCTGCGTCCAAATATTCGCATATGTAGAAACACAAGCACAAGAACTTCTTCAGCAATGCAACTTGAGACAAAATGATCTGAACCACGTCCGAAACTCACCCGGGCCTCTCGGGACCTCGTCCGAACATACCAACAAGTCCCAAAATATAACGCGGACCTACTCGAGGCCTCAAATCACACATAACAACATCAAAACAATGAATCGCACCTCAAATCAAACTTGATGAACTCTTAAACTTTCAACTTCCAAAACCCGTGCTGAACTTAATCAAATTAACTCAGAATAACCTCAAATTTTGCACACAAGTTCCAAATGACATAACAAAACTACTCCAACTCCCGGAATAACAATCCTAATTCGATATCATCAAAGTCAACTCTCGGTCAAACCCACGAACTTTCCAATCCTTTAAATTGCCAACTTTCACCAATTATAGCCAAAACCTTCTAGAAACTTTCAAATGTAAATTCGAGCATATATCCAAGTCCAAAATCACCATCCGGACCTACCAGGACTATCAAAACTCTGATCCGATGTCAAATACACAAAATTCAAATTTTATCAACTCTTTCAACTTAAAGCGTCCACTGCCAATGACGTAAGAAACATGCAAAAACTCATAACTATCCACCAAATCAACAAATTGTGGAGCTTCTTGCTTGAGAAGAACCGTTGCCAAATTATAAGCTGACTTCCTATATTATTCTTCAAAATATACCGTAATCAAATCCGAAGCACTCATTCCGGGTCCACTGACCTCATCTTATCAAATACAAGTTGCTTTACTGACATGCCACACCAATACTACCTAAAGCCATAAACTGTGCAACCCGTGCACCAATAAGCAACAACTCAAATGTACCTAAAAATGGAAAAAGAATCAAATGAGAGAACCATTCTTCCAAATTCATCATGCAAATCCGGGCATACGCTCAAGCCTAAAATCACCATCCGGACCTACCGGGACCGTCAAAACTCTAATCCGAGGTAAAATACATAAAAGTCAAACCTGGTCAACTCTTCCAACATAAAGCTTCCAAATTGAGAACCATTCTTCCAAATCCATCCTGAATTATCCGAAAACAAAACCGAAGATATACACAAGTCATAATATATCATATGAAGCTACTCATGCACTTAAACCACTGAATGAATACAACTGCTCAAAACAACTGGTCGGGTTGTTATAGGGGATCATCACGATCGGCTTCTAAACCATATTTGCTTAAATCACCCTTGGAACTGTCATCCTCGGGTGTAGAGAAACTTTGACGTTGCTATGTACTTTCGAATGCATCCTTAGCCTTGGAAATCTCAGCCTCGAGGTCAAAGCCTTTTTGGCTAGCCTCGGTCAAAGTTTCAAGACGCGTGTTCAAAAAGGCCCAACTCATATCTAGAGTTAGTTTATCCTCGAGAGCCTCATAATCTTTTTCTAATTGTTCCACTTCAGCCCTCAAGTCTTCTTTTTCAGCCTCGGAAGCTTCATAAGAAACCTCCAAAGGTTCAAGGGTAGCCTCGAAGAACTTAACTTTGTCGGAAGAGGTATGAAGATCTTCTTGGGCTTGAGTCAATGTTTAAACCAGATCACACTTCCTTTTGATTCAGAAGTTCTTTCAAACTGTGAATCTCCTTAGTGGCCCTTGAATGTTGCTCAGCAATGGTGGCTTCCATCCTATCCTTTTCCTTTTTAGCTTGATTGGCGGAAGCTTTTAATACTATTAACTCAGCAGTAGTAATTCTAAGCTCCAGCTCCAAGGTTTCTTTTTCACCAGCCAAAATATCATTCTCTAGCTTGAGGCTCTCAAATTGCTATTTATATTTATCAACGACTTGTTTCTCAGTCCAAGCCACTCTCCTCATCAGCTCTGTACCTGTAAAATTGATCTGCAAAAAGGCAAGGGGAAAGCATTACAAACTTAAAGAAAGAAGAAGTGAAATATATAAGAGAATGAAAATATACCTTGAGAGTTGAATGAATAACGTCATTCATTAGAGTGGTAGAAGAGTGGGATTCAAGTTTTTCCCTTTCAAGGGGGCCAACTAACGGTTTCAACCAAACCGTGACTCGATTGGATTTCTTCAACAAGTTCATGCCTTGAGAGACTTCAATCATGACTTGCTTCATATCTCTCCCACTGGAAGGACCAGCTCATCACGAGAAATAGCAGCAAGAACAGTGGAAGGAGCAATGGGGCTCATAGGAAGGGTTGCAAGAGGTATCTCTTCAGAAACAAAGCCAAACTCTTCTTCTTCACCTTCAAATCCTTGAGCAAAAAGCCTCTCAGCAGGACTTGATGGGAGATCTAAGGCAGGACCAGCATTTTAATCTTTTGAAATGTCTATAGAGATATCCTTAGGTTCATTGAATAGGTGAAAAGGCGAAAAGCCTGAAGGTTGGTTCTGAGGAACATTGGATTCATCATCCAAAATAATGCGTCTCCTGACTCTAGGAATCTTCACTAGAGAACCTTCATCTTATTCCTCTTCATTAGAGGCACGGGATTCTTCGTTTTTTCATCTTTGAAGAGGACACACTCAAAATGCACTCTAAAGCAGTATTGACATTGAGTCTAACTGCAGGAGTGGAAGCAGGACGGACTCCGCGGATAGCAAATCTGGAAAATTACAAAGGATGTTAAAGTACGAAGTGAAAAGTTCATGGTAAAGTAAAATAATATGTCGTGGGTTTTGACTTTCTACCCAAACTTTTAGGATAGAAACTTCTAGGATCTTTGCTCCATAGGTGCGGCATACAATATTTATCCTACCCAATCATAGAAGCCGGGAAGTTTACCGAAAACTTTCATGATTGCAGAAAAATAGGAAAATGTGAGAAAGTTAGTACTAATTAAGAGAGAATGGCGTAGTGAAGAGGCAAAGGGAAATACTCATGTGCAAAGTTCTACTTCTCGAGGAAGGTCATGTTTTCATCTCCCACTAAGGAACGAGTGGGAATAACCACGAACTGAGCATACCAACCTCGGTCACAGTCATCTTCAGAACTGACCAACACTCTTTTGCATGAAGTGTGAAAACACCCTCGCAAAAAAGTTTTAGAATACAAATGGAGGAGATGACAAAAATAAAAAAGGACGGAAACTAAACTCGATAAGTAACGAAAACAAGCTACTTCCCTCCACATTATTGGGCCTATTTGCCAGAGGAAAACATTGACGTAACCACAGAATTCAATGATCATTGGATCAATCGGAGGTTTGAATCTTAAGGTGAAAAGATAAGTATAGACAAATAAATAACCCTCACGATAAGAGGTTATTCGGTCGTCGGTACTAGGGGTTGTGACTTGGAAGTCAGGTTTCCAGTAACATTTACGGGATACTAAAGGAACAAGACCGGAGTTGATTAAAGAAGGATAGTGATCAGCAGTTTTAAGTTTTGCTATGGGTGAATCTTCTTTCTTCTATTCTTCACAATCAGATTTAAAAGAAAATTCCTGAGGAACGATCTCAGAAACTACAGGTTCAGGTAATGGTTCATTTTGATCCCTATATTTAGAATATCTAGTGATGGATGAGGATTTAACTTTGGAAGAAGAAGAAGTTTTAGAAGAATTCTTCTGAGAAGAAGTGGTACTTCGGCTCGATATGGAGCCTAGGCTACGAAGCCTGCCACCTGTATTTCTACTCCTAACTGGAGCTGTAGAAGGAGTAAGTTCATCTACTACAATAGCCCTCCGAGGTTAGACGATGAAGAAGGGTTTGAAGATCAGAAAGCCATCTTTAATTATTACAAAAGCACGAAGAGAGAAGAAAAGTTGCAGGGAAAGCTTAGAAGGGAATGAAAGAGAGTAGAAGAAGTTTTGGAAGATGTATGATTCGGTATTTATTAGAAAAATACGTCAGTATAAACCGTCATCATGGAACCGTCACATCGAACTGACACAACTGCAGAAACCCTAAAAAGGCGTTGTAAACTGCTAAGCCAATCACAACAAGACATGTGTCTCGATCATTAAATGGAAGAGACGTATGTCTCTTCGCTTCTGAGGTAAATCATAATGATATGGGGAAGAGGCGGCAAGATATTTTCATCATAAATAAACTTATCACTTCCCGAATATTCAGTTAAAAATATTCGAAAAGTGGGGAGACTGTATGTATTGGTGAAAAAATAAACTCGCCATGTGGACTAATGATGTGCTGACAGGTGTCATAGCAATAAAGAAGAATGAAGGTTAGGAGAAGCATAGGTAAAACACACATGGGATTACTTAAAAGAAAACAGCACCTGACAACAGGAAAAAAGAGATAGACGCGGGATGGACAATTAAAGATGGCAAGGAATGAAGGTTTATTAATAGTCACGAATATGGAAATCGGCATAATTCCTGATTATGCGCGATTGACTATTATTATCATAACCGTTATAAATTACTCAAGTAACGGGCAATCAATGTAATAAATATTAGTAACATGCTGTAATTAAGTAAGGCAGAGTAGTTACATATTGTGTCCCTATATAAACCCTCCTTATTTTATTTAGTAAGATCATCAAGTAGTTCATGATGCTGTCATATTAATCTCCTATACTTTATTCTCTCTTAATTGAAGAATTTTGTTCTCTCCTTTTTGGAAAGAAGCTGCGATTATCAATAAGATTTCTTTTTCCTTGTTCTCTTAATATTTGTTTTTATTATTTCTTATTCATCTATATTAGAAAAAGTGAAGAGATATTGGTTATTAGAAATTTGAATTATTCTATTATTTGCTTTGACCACAAAAACTATTTTTTGGTTAAACAATGAGGACCAATATATATATATATATTAGGTTTTTCGGAGATTGATTACTCGGTTTATTTGAGATATAAAATAAATATTAATAAACTATATACAAGGACTATGAATCATAACTTTTTTGGATGGTTGTTATGTATCGTTTCATAATGTATCGTATAGTATTATATTGTACTGCATTATTTTGATGTATATAATGTTTGGATAGATTGTATTGTTTATCGTCATTTCATGATGTCATGCACTAATAATATGAAAAATAAAATTGTAATATTATAAATAAAAAAAATAAGGTGCAAGGCAGAATTATTATATAAAAAGGTAGAGTAAAAGATGAAAAAGGATTATCTAATAATAAGGAAGGGCAAGATGAGAGAAAAAAATAAAGAAATGATGCGACCACATCAAATCGGTCATTTCATAAAGTGGCACTTTTTGTTGTTACGTAACGACGAATTTAACGATATGATA
Source organism: Nicotiana otophora (assembly GCA_000715115.1). Classification (NCBI taxonomy): domain Eukaryota; kingdom Viridiplantae; phylum Streptophyta; class Magnoliopsida; order Solanales; family Solanaceae; genus Nicotiana; species Nicotiana otophora. The sequence goes on along the minus strand of AWOL01S0070274.1, from coordinate 54,803 downwards.
TAATAAAATTTAAGTAACAATCAAAACAAATATTATATTTAAAGTAACAATACGATACAATACAACATGTGCTAACTATCCAAACAAACTGTAAATTGAAAATATCTAAAGAATCATCATCAATGAAAATATTATTTGACTCGAGATAATATCGACTGCAGGTAACTATTTACCCTGTAACAATAGTGTCCTATGGACTGGAATAAAAGGTGTAATGTACAATGAATCTATTTACAAATAATTGTTGTATAATTACAATTGGTTATTAATTGTTTGTTACTGCTATTTTTCAATAATATCAATTAATTTAACTGCTCCACAAATTTGCACTAGCAAAAGGTTAATTTCATATATTTTAATTACCACAGACAAACAGCTAGTAGTAGTTATTTAGAATACTTCCTGAAGATTCCAGAATAATTAGACTAATAATGGGAGTTTGATCCAAATATATATTTAGATCAACTTCTTACAACACTCTTCAATATCATAACTAGATGGTGTTCCAGAAACTCTCTAAAAAATTAGCGCTCGACAAATAAGAACTATGTTTTTCATCAAAAGCAATCGTCAGTTGGAACTCGATAATCAAACAATAAAAATTTGTTCTAATTTCATTTGGAAGATGAATACATCTAAAAGAAAGTCTCTGATGAGAAATAGTCTTAACCTCCGCTGCTATGTAATTCTTTTCTTTTTTTAATGTTTCAAATTATTTCTCTTATTTTTTTTAATGTGTGAAAGGATCTTGGTTTGAATTGAAGAGAAAAGAAGAGGGGACAATTTAACTCTCCCACTAAAAATATTTTGTTTTTTGAACTGACTACACGACAAGCAAAAGGTAAAATTTGAGATGAGAAAATATCACAAATAAGTTAGAAAAATGTGCTTATAGTTATTGGATATATTCGTATTTTCCCTTGAAAATTCACGAAAATTAAAGAGGGAGGTTATAAAACAGTCAAAGAAGAAAGAGTATTGCAAAGAAAGGTAGGGAGAGAGAATTCTCATTGATTTGAATCATTTACAATGGAATAGAACCCCTCTATTTATAGGGAAAAAGTGACTGAGCCACAAAGTAACAAACCCTAAAATCTCTCTCAAATATAGACATTCACATTAAATACAATTCTATTTATAACTGTAACGACCCGATCGATCGTTTCGAGAGTTGTAGCCCAATTCCCCTTTTCTGCCCATTTTTGAACTTCACTGTTATTTTATGACTTATCGGGGTAGTTGGTCCGGGTCCGGAGTGAATTGAGACACTTAGTCTCTTAATTGAAAACTTAAGTTGGAAAAGTCAACCGGATGTCGACTTATGTATAAACGACCTCGGATTAAAATTTTGATAGTTCTGTTAGCTCCGTTGGGTGATTCTGGACGTAAGAGAGTGTCTGGATTGTGATTTGGAGGTCGAGAGTAGAGTTAGGCTTGAAATGGCGAAAGTTAAAATTTTGAAAAGTTTAACCGGGAGTGGACTTTTTAATATCGGGGTCGGATTAGATTTCCGGAAGTTGGAGTAGGTTCGTGGTATCATTTATGACTTGTGTGGAACATTTGAAGTCAATCGCACGAGATTTGATAGGTTTCGACATCATTTGTAGAATTTGGAAATTTCTAAGTTCATAAGGCTTGAATCCGGGTGGAATTCGTGTTTTTTGTTTGATGTGTTTTTTGGATTCGACTAAGTTCGCATGATATTTTAAGACGTGTTGGTATGTTTGGTTGAGGTCTCGGGGGCCTCGGGTTGATTTCGGGTGGTTAACGAACCAAGGTTTGAAGTTGAAGAATTGGTGAAGGTTTGCAACTACTGGTGTAATCGCACCTGCGGATTGCGAACCGCAGGTGCGAGATCGCAGAAGCGAGAAAAGAGACCGCAGAAGCGGCCAGGAAGAATTTGGGCATAGGCCGCAGATGCGGGCATGTGGGCGCAGGAGTGCTTGCGCAGAAGCGGGTGGACGCGCGCAGGTGCGGGAAGGCGCGCAGGTGGGATGAAATTTTCCGCACCTGCGAAGGCGCATATGCATTCCAAGGCTCACAAAAGCGGAGGCAGATGGGCTAAGTAACTTCTGCAGCTGCGGAGTTTTCACCGCAGATACGGTGATATGGCAGCAGGTGCGATAGGGGTCTGGGCGGAATGTTTAAAAATGAGAGTTTCGCGTATTTGGCTTCATTTCAACATTTTGAGCTCGGATTTAAGAGATTTTGAGAGGGCTTTTCAAGTGGAATTCTTGAGGTAAGTTCCTTGTGTCCATTTTTCTTCAATAATTACGTTTCCCCACTGATTTTACATCTAGTTGGTAAGTTTTTGAGGTGAAATTTGGGGGTTTGAGGCTAAGGATTTAGAGAGTTAATTTTGAGGAATTGAATGGCTATTTCATATCGAATTTTGATAAATTTGGTATGGTTAGACTCGTGAGTGAATGGGCTTTCGAGTTTTGTGACTTTTGTCAGATTTCGAGATGCGGGCTCAGGGGCCGGTTTTGGACAAATTTTGGATTTTGGTTTATAATTCGTATTTTTCTTATGGAATTAATTCCTTTAGCCGTACTGATTGTATTGTATTGCTTATGGCTAGATTCAGGACGTTTGGAGGCCGATTCACAAGGCAAGGGTATTTTGGAGAAGAGTTTTGGCTCGGATTGAGGTAAGTAACAGTTTAAAATCTGGTCCTGAGGGTATGAATCCCTGGGTTTTGTGGTTATATGATTGTGTGGTGGTAACGCACATGCTAGGTGACGGGAGTGTGGGCGTGCACCGTAGGAATTGTGACTTGGTCCATTCCGTGGAACTGTAAAGTTGAATAACTTGTTGTTAGCTATATGCTCTCCTTGTGTTATAGAATTTTGACTGTAAATCATGTTAGGAGTCATGCTTAGGCTAGGTGACTACACTGTTGGGACCCGTAAAGGTCGTGTACTAATTGAATTAAGTGCTAATTGTTATTTTGTACTTAGTCATGATTTACTTGTGTTTCATATCTCAGTCTCTTCTTATTTCTTACTGATACATTATATTATCTTTGTTTGGGCTGATTTCTATGATTTTTGAGAGCCCGAGAGATTGGAGAGGTTGGTAACTGAGTTAGGGCCTAAGTGTCAAGCTGTGAGCTATATGTATATATGGATCGGGTTGCACGCTGCAACGAGCCTTAGGGCTGTATATATGGATCGTGTTTCACGCCGCAACAAGCCTTAGGGTTGTATATATGGATTGGGTTGCACGCCGCAGCGAGCCTCAAGGTTGTATATATATATGGATCGGGTTGCATGCCGCAACGAGCCTTATGGCTATATATATGGGATCGGGCTACATGCCGCAGCGATATAGCGCTTGAGCTGAAGGAGCCCCTCTGGGATCTGTACACCCCCAGTGAGCGCATGTACCTATTGAGTGTGAGTGTTGAGGGCTGAGAGCCGAGTGATGAGCTATTGAGAAAGGTTGAGTGACTATTGCCCTGAGAGGTTGTACTTGCTTTCATTTGTTGTTGCACTTAGCTGCTATATGTCACTGTTTTGAAACTCCAGGAAGATATTGTATCCGGTTTTACTTGAACTTGGTAATGTATAAACTGATTTGACTTAAATTGCCGGATTTGAAAGCATGTCTACTTTCTTGCTGAGATTACTGAAAATGAACTATAATTGTGTAGCTCGTCACTATCTTTCAGTTTCTTATTTATTATTGTTACTTACTTAGTTGGTTGTACTCACGCTACACCTTGCACTTCGTGTGCGGATCCAAGTGTTCCCGGCCATAGCGGGCGTTGTTATTTGAGCAGTTGATCCCGAAGACTATCGAGGTAGATGCATGGCGTTCGCAGGCCTTGGCTCTCCTTCATTATCTTTATTGCATTTCAGCTCTTATTCCTTAGATATTGTATTAGATTGTTCCTGGTATAGACGCCCATGTACTTGATATCTCCCCAGTTTTGGGATAGATTGTTTAGTGTGGCGGGTCTATTTCTCCTCCTAAAAGGTTTTTCCAAAATATTAATTGCTTTCGTCTAAAATTTCAAAGCTTTTACTGTATTAAGATACTTGAGTAGTGGCTTGCCTAGTACCACGATAGGCGTCATTACGGCGGTTGGTTTTTAAGTCGTGACAAGTTGTATCAGAGCCTAGGTTACATAGGTCTCACGAGTAATGAGCAGGTTTAGAAGAGTCTTGCGGATCAGTACGGAGACGTCTATACTTATCTTCAAGAGGCTTCCGAACCATTAGGAAAATTTCACTTTCTTGTATTCTATCGGGCGGAATTGATTCATCTTGAAACATAACTCTTTGAATTCCTTCCAGGCATTCATGTGCACAGACACGATATCAGTTGTGCATTGCCGGCTTGTGATTCAATGAACGAGGTTCAAGATGAGGATTCTGTGTTTTGGGTGATGGGCCAGTCTGCAGGACTTGAAGCTAGGGTTAGACCGCAGCTTAAGCTCGGTAGTTTTGATTATGAGAACTTGTGAGTTTGGACTCATGCGATTGATAGTGTCCCTATGAGTGGAAAATTATGGCTCGATGAGCGGTCGAATGGCTATATGATGAGTATGATGTGACTGCGGGATGTGTTCAGATGGGTTGAATATGATGAATAAAGTCTACTTATGACTCAAGACTTTGCTATGGGGTATTTGATTTCTGTCTTGATTTGACGTATAGTCTCGAGTTGTAAGTGTATTGAAGGATCTTTAACGTTGTTCAATTGTGGAACAAAATAAATTCCCATGCCTTGTTAATGAGTTTGGACTCAGGAAGATTAAGTGCTTGCGTAGTAATTGTGGCTGCGAAAGGGTATAACAAGATGCCAATTTGAGGCTAAGCAGAGGGTTATCTCTTGCAGAGTAATCTATATAGGTGTATTACTTATAATGTTGAGCGGGAGAGTTTCTATTCTACCAGCGGAGTGTATGTGTTGAGATTTGAATTTAAATCTGGGTGAGAAAGTTGACTTGACTATCAAGAGAATAAATGCGTGTTTCGCAGATGATTGAGGTACTTTATGGTTTGTGTTACCCGAACTCGTGAAGCATTTTCGTTGAATCGACTACGGGATTATGATAATAGTAGAGTATGGGTATATTGAGTTATCAGATGTTTTATTATATGGCTTTGAGCTAAGTGGGGGAGTCTGCTATTTACGATTTGATTGCACGATTATGTGTTGTATCGGTTTTTGCCCAAGGCATACTTGTGGATTAGTTATGACTTGCAGAGGTTGAAATTATGGATGGCTCGAGTAAGGGAATTCCTGAATACGGGCTACATTGCACTTTATGAAAAATAAATATGAAAATCATGGAATGAATAATTTGTTATTTTGAAGTATGTAGTGCGCACGAAGTATGAATTTGATTGGTGATGTTAAGACAGTGTTACTTCTTTGGGTGTTGTTGTGCTAAGGGGGCATGTATCTTTCGGCCTGTTTGGGAGGTGCAATGTGGAATTGAGCAAAGTGGGTGTCTCGGTTATGGTACCTTGTGGTGCCTAAGAAGAATACAACGGCTTATGGGCCTTAGGGCGGTGTTGCCTTATGTTAGTATGTCTTGTAGCGAGCTTTGGGTAAGGGTCGTGGTGTTTGTACAAAGAGAACTGTCAATGTGAGGTAATTATAACTCTACAAATGTTTCAGTGGCAATATTTTTGGGTTTGGTGACCTGCGTGGATTGGTCGAGTCAGAGGAATTTAGTTCTGATAGCTTGATTATGTGAAAATGGATTTTGAAGTGTTCTTGATAGTTTCTACCATGGTTTGAACTGGATATTTTCTACCGGTGTGGGTAACGTGTTATGTATTGTGATTTCCTCCTGGAAGGAAGCAAGTGGAAGGTTTCTAAATGACCGGGTATGTAATTTGCTAGTTACCCAGAGTTGATAATGAGATTCTTGTGCTTGTCACATGATGGCATGATAGATGTGGTGCGTTGTGCGGGATTAATATTTACATGTACAATGTGGCAGTTCAGTCTTAAAAGGAAGATCACGAATTATGGACAGAATGGTCAATTTCAGATGTTTAGACGAATGTTATAGATGCTCGGTAATCCTTGAGAAGGGTACGCATTTCAGTAGGCGCATTATTTTTTGACTTACGGATGTTCATTGGTATTGCGGTACTCACCTGGTTGATAGACTGCTGACATTCAAATTATTGCTATGTGGCACGGAAGAATTATGAAAGTATTCCTCGTGGGATGATCGTGCATGAAAGATGTGTTAGCCATTCGAATGTTGGAGTTGGGATCAGTTATGGTGGTTCATGTGTTCTATAAATTTGGAGACTGGGAGTTCTCTGAAGCATATAGTTTCAGGGTTGCGGCCTGCTTGAGGTGTGTATTTTATTTAAACTTAGTGGAGGCACTAGTTGCGCTAATTATTTGTGTTAGATACACGCTATGAGTTCCCATATATCTGGGGTGTGAGCCCATGTGCGGGCATCGGAGCAAGTATTCATACTCGGAAGAATGCTTAGGCTATGATCTACCTAGAGTTGACTATTAAGCATAAAGTTATAGCGTTTCTCGTATTCGTACCTTTATTGAGAACTATCTAGGCTATACTTGAGGTTACAAAGAGGTTGATTCTCTTAATAAACTGGGTAGTTACTATTTCTGCGTTAGCCTGCCGATTTGAGTTGTGATAGCACACTTTGCACATGCCTACTCTATGGCGTGTTATTTATACCAGTCCAGGAGCATGTGAATCTTATTTCATTTATCATGTACATGTGTACTTATTTGCTTGCTCTTGTACGATATGCTTGGACCGAAGGCTTGTGACCATGCCAGGTGGATTATGTTATTGGCACGTGAGTTGTCCGTGCAGATCTATGTACTGATATTATTGGCACGTGAGTTGTCCATGTGGGTCCAGATATTGATACTATATCACGTGAGTTGTCTGTGCGGGTGATATTAATGTGATCTCTGGGAGAGCTGGCTACCTTTATTAGATTCGTGTGTCTTAGTTCTACTATATGAGATGAGCTCATAACATTGTCGTTGTGGTGGTTCTTGTTGAACTTGCAAAAATGGCTCTCTTCTTTGAGACATTTTCTATTTTGGGTACACGGATTGCGCAGTTTGTGGCTTGAATTATATTGGTATGACATGTCTGTGGAATAGTTGTGTTCAATAATATAGGGTCATTGGACCTAGAATGGGTACTATCAAGTTTGACTACGGCATGTCTAGGAGAATAATTTAGAATTCAGCTTAAATAATTGGCTATAGTACTTGTTGAACGAATGAAGCTCCATGACTTATTGATTTGGTTAGTGGTTGCGAGTTCCTGTATGTTTCTTTCATTATCGGTGGTGTACGAAGGTTTTGGGACGAGGTTCTTTTGAATGTGGGGTTTTCTACTAGTACTTGGTTGGTTTGAGTAGTTACGATGATCGAGAATGGTGTTGCGAGTATGCGAGTTGTGTAGTATGTTATGCCATTATATCTGGGATATGGTTATGGCTTGATACAGCTTGTTCAAACTCATACAATGTGTAGATGTGAGACTCGGGTCTTGTAAAATATTTTGGATGTTGGAAATTGGGTTCTAAGTTTTACGGACTAAGGTTAAAGTAATGATCATCAATTGTGTTGTGTTGTCAGGCCTATATAGAATAGGGTGACGTGGGATCACCCCTGGGTATGTGCATGGTAAGGTGGAATAGTGATTCGAATGTTTAGGAATAACTCTTGGCACGCAGTTTACATCACAGTTTTGGAGAGCAGTGCAGTGAGAATTAGGTACACAGGTTTAGTTGAGTATAGCATTTTACCCTCAGACGGACGGATAGTTCGAGCGCACTATTCAGATATTGGAGGATATGTTGCGTGCTTGTGTCATTGATTTTGGGGGTTTTCGGGATCAATTTCTGCCACTCACAGAGTTTGCTTACAATAACAGCTACCAATCAAGCATTCAGATGGCTCCGTATGAGGCTTTATATAGGAGATGGTGTAGATCTCCAGATGGTAGGTTTGAGCCGGGTGAGGCTAGGCTATTGGGGACTGAATTGGTTCAGGATGCTTTGGAGAAGGTTAAAGTGATCCAGGAACGGCTTCGCACAGCATTGTCTAGACAGAAGAGTTATGCTGACAGGAAGGTTCGTGATGTTGCTTACATGGTTGGGGAGAAGTTTCTGCTCCAGATTTCGCCCATGAAGGGTATGTTGGGGTGCGGGAAGAAGGGCAAGTTGATCCTCGGTATATTGGGCCTTTTGAAGTACTTAAGAAGATTGGAGAGGTGGCTTATGAACTTGCATTGCCACCTAATCTATCGGATGTTCATCCAGTATTTCATGTATCTATGCTCCGGAAGTATGTCATAGATCCGTCTCATATTTTGGATTTTGGCACAGTGCAGTTGGATAGTACTCTGACTTATGATGTGGAGGCCATTTTAGACCGGCAGCTTCGAAAGCTGAGATCAAAGAGTATAGCTTCAATGAAAGTGTAGTGGAGAGGACAGCCAGTCGGAGAAGCTACTTGGGAGACCGAACGGGAGATGCAGAGCAAATATCCACTCCTATTTGAGACTCCAAGTATGTTTCTAGACCCGTTCGAGGATGATCGTTTGTTTAAGAGGGGGAGGATGTAACGACCCGACCGGTTATTTCGAGAGTTGTAGCCATGTTCCCCTTTTTTGCCCATTTTTGTGCTTCACTATTGTTTTATGACTTATCGGGTTAGTTGGTTCGGGTCCGGAGTGAATTCAGAGTGAATTGAGACACTTAGTCTCTTAATTGAAAGCTTAAGTTAGAAAAGTCGACCGGATGTTGACTTATGTGTAAACGACCTCGGATTGGAATTTTGATGGTTCTATTAGTTTCGTTGGGTGATTCTGGACTTAGGAGCGTGTCCGGATTGTGATTTGGAGGTCCGGAGTAGAGTTAGGCTTGAAATGGCAAAAGTTAGAATTTTGAAAAGTTTGACCGGGAGTGGAATTGTTTATATCGGGGTCGGATTTCTGGAAGTTGGAGTAGGTTCGTGGTGTTATTTATGACTTGTGTGCAAAATTTGAGGTCAATCGGACGAGATTTGATAGGTTTCAACGTCGTTTGTAGAATTTGGAAATTTCAAAGTTCATTAGGCTTGAATCCGAGTGGAATTCATGTTTTTGATGATGTTTGAGGTGATTATTGGATTCTACTAAGTTCACATGATGTTTTAAGACGTGTTGGTATGTTTGGTTGAGGTCCCGGGGGCCTCGGGTTAATTTCGGGTGGTTAATGGACCAAGGTTTGCAGTTGAAGAATTGGTGAAGGTTTGCAAATGATGGTGTAATTGCACCTGCGGATTGGGAACCGCAGGTACGAGCTCGCAGAAGCGAGAAAAGGGACTCCAGAAACGGCCAGGAAGGATTTGGGCATAAGCCGCAGATGCGGGCATATGGGCGCAGGAGCGCTTATGCAGAAGCGGGTGGACGCGCGCAGGTGCGGGAAGGTGCGCATGTGCGATGGAATTTTCCGCACCTGCGAAGGCACAGATGCAGTCCAAGGCTCGTAGAAGCGGAGGCAGATGGGCTTAGTGAATTCTGCAGATGCAGAGTTTTCATCACAGAAGTGGGACCGCAGATGCGGTGATATGGCCGCAGGTGCGATAGGGGTCTGGGCAGAATGTTTAAAAACGAGAGTTTCGCGATTTTGGCTTCATTTCAACATTTTGAGTTCGGATTTTGGAGATTTTGAGAGGCCTTTTCAAGTGGAATTCTTGAGGTAAAATCCTTGTGTCCATTTTTCTTCAATAATTACGTCTCCCCACTGATTCTATACCTAGTTGGTGAGTTTTTTAGGTGAATTTTGGGGGTTTGACGCTAAGGATTTGGAAAGTTAATTTTGGTGAATTGAATGTCCATTTGATATCAGATTTTCATAAGTTTGGTATGGTTAGACTCGTGAGTGAATGGGATTTCGTGTTTTGTGACTTTTGTCGGATTTCGAGATACGGGCCCGGGGGCCGGGTTTGGACCAATTTCAGATTTTGGCTTATAGTTCGTATTTTTCTTACGGAATTAATTCCTTTAGCCGTATTGATTATATTGTATTTCATGTGGCTAGATTCGGGACGTTTGGAGGCCGATTCGCGAGGCAAGGGCATTTTGGAGTAGAGTTTTGGTTCGTATTTAGGTAAGTAACATTTTAAAATATGGCCCTGAGGGTATGAAACCCCGGGTTTTATGGTTATATGATTGTGTGGTGGTGACGCACATGCTAGGTAACGGGCGTGTGGGCGTGCACCGTAGGAATTATGACTTGGTCCATTCCGTGGAACTGTAAAGTTGAAAAACTTGTTGTTAGCTATATGATCTCCTTGTGTTATAGAAATTTGACTGCAAATCACGTTAGGAGTCATGCTTAGGCTAGGTGACTACACTGTTGGGACCCGTAGAGGTTGTGTACTCGTTAAATTAATTGTTAATTGTTATTTTGTACTCAGTCACGGTTTACTTGTGTTACATATCTCAGTCTCGTCTTGTTTCTTACTGATACATTATATTATCTTTGTTTGGGCTGATTTTTATGATTTCTGAGAGCCCGAGAAACTGGAGAGGTTGGTGACTGAGTTAGGGCCTGAGTGCTGAGCTGTGAGGTATATGGATTGGATTGTACGTTGCAATGAGCCTTAGGGCTATATATATGGATCGGGTTACACGCCACAACGAGTCTTAGGGCTGTATATATGGATCGGGTTGCACGCCGCAACGAGCTTTATGGCTATTTATATGGGATTGGGTTGCACGCCGCATTGAGCCTTATGGTTATTTATCTGGGATTGGCCTGCACACCGCAGCGATATAGCGCTTGAGCTGAAGGAGCCCCTCCGGAGTCTGTACACCTCCAGTGAGCACAGGTACCTATTAAGTGTGAGTGTTGAAGGCTGCGAGCCGAGTGATGAGCTATTGAGGAAGGTTGAGTGATTGTTTCCCTGAGAGGATGTACTTACTTTAATTTATTGTTGCACTTAGATGCTATATGTCATTGTTTTGAAACTCCCGGAAGATATTGTATCCGATTTTACTTGAACTTAGTAATGTATAAACTGATTTGACTTAAATTGCCGGATTTAAAAGCATGTCTACTTTCTTGCTGAGATTACTGAAAACGAACTATAATTGTGTAGCTCATCACTATCTTTCAGTTCATTATTTATTATTGCTACTTACTGAGTTAGTTGTACTCACGCTACACCCTGCACTTCGTGTGCAGATCCAGGTATTCCCGGTCATAGCGGGCGTTGTTATTTGAGCAGCTGATCCCAGAGACTATCGAGGTAGTTGCATGGCGTTCGCAGGCCTTAGATCTTCTTCATTATCTTTATCGCATTTCAGTTCTTATTCCTTAGACATTGTATTATATTGTTCCTGGTATAGACGTTCATGTACTCGATGACTCCCCGATTTTAGGATAGATTTTATAGTGTGGCAGGTTTATTTCTGTTCCTAAAAGGTTTTTCCTAAATATTAATTGCTTCCGTCTAAAATTTCAAAGCTTTTACTGTATTAAGATAGTTGAGTAGTGGCTTGTCTAGTACCACGATAGGCGTCATCACGATGGTTGGCTTTTGGGTCGTGACAATAACACTCCCCATTGAATATCTATTCAAAAAATAATTCGCCTCATTAAAATCTTAACTAAAATAAAACCTAGTGAAAAAAAATTCTAGAGAAGGAAAAAGAGTACACATGTTTAGGAATATGTCTTTTGGTTGCCTCATTAAAAACCTTGCAAGAAAAATCCAGTGGGACAAAACCTTTTAAGGGAAAAAGAGTACAACGTGCATTAACTCCCCCTGATGAGAGCATCAATTCACATCTTTAAGCCTTCGCATCCCGATCTTGTACACTAGCTTCTTGAAGGAAGACGTCGGTAGAGATTTGGTGAACAAAGCCATATTATCACTTGAATGAATATATTACACTTTGAAATCATCATTCTTTATAGATATATAATATTTTCATATAATATCGTGGAATGACTTTTTCAGTGTCTCCATAGAGGTAAAAATTCTCGCTATCATATTATCATACTTATAGTTATAGTAACATACATATGTGCACAAATTGCACTTAGGATGTAGTACTTCAGAATCAAGAATTGTATATGCTTTAAGCGATTTACATCCTTCAAGGATTGTGATATAAGTTAAGTCATATAAGTCATATAACTTGACTTTAGATGCACATCAAATTTTCATGGCATGCTAGACATATAAGATAGATAAAAGTGATTGCACACACCATTGACTTTATACTTTCAAGTGTTTGAACCATTTGGCCAATATTTTTGTGTCTGTATTCGATGAACATTTTATGTCGGTTCCAACATTTTTTCATAAAGACATAACATAGAGATCTCTGCATTCATTTTAGGTACTTGAACCTCTCCTGAGGTTTTATAAAATATTATATCATGTACTCTTCTAGATAACTTGCCTCCCTATTATGATTTGCTCATCTTCTTTACAAAATTTTATTTGAAATCGATTTGTCTATACGCTTTAAGCGTAACATAGACTTTGACCTTTTAAGACTTATTCTAATAGTAGCATTTGCAGTGAGAATATAGTTACTTTCTTTGGGTCAGCAAATGCGTCTTGCATGCTTTGCAATATATTGCAGATGAATAATCTTTTATGAAATTTAAGTTCATATTATCTTTTTCGAGGATTTAGATGTACAAATGATAATTCATTCCACGTAACTTTTTCTCAATTGTTTATCAAGTCTCTCCCTCGTATTAGAAAAACTAACTTGCTTCCTCAACTTTAAAAACCCACCTTTTGTGCATTATAGTGTTAATCAAAATATACACTACACATTAATAATAATAAGATGGCATTATTTGGCTCCTAACACTGAACCACTTGTGAGGGGAGAATGTATACTTTCGTATATAACGTATATCAAACTGATATAGATATTTTGTTCTCATAAGTAATAGTTTAGCTATTAAGTGAAGGCACTCAATAGATCATTACCTAAACCAGATGTGATGTAAACCAACTTATCAAGATGAATTATCTTGAATAGAAAATCTGGAAATTATGCTCTGAATTAAATTATTGAGCAAGTTACCTCGTAAATACCAGGTTGCGGGTTAATAATAATCGTACATGTAACCATTTCATATATGCATTTTACGTGGTATGCATGGCAGGTGAATGGGCCCATATTCACCTTTGATATTTTCAGCATTCATAGGATTCAATCCAATTTTAGTTGGTCTATTAATTAATAAGAACAAGCAACATAAACAAATTCGTAAAGAACTTTCTAGTTCTGTAATATTTACTCATGTGAATTCTCTTTTAGTTTTGCACCTCGTATTTAAATTAACATGGCTAAACCAATTAAGCCAATTGGATAAATTATTAATATTGGTAAACTTCAGGTTCACACCATGAGGTGTGCAATTATCAATAAACTCTAAGTTTATTATGATATTGATTTTTATATCAATAAACTTCTATTTTATCGTGGTATTCTTTTATTTGTATAGTACAAGCTGGAGAATAAAGCGGGTAGCTTTTCACATATATATTACCCTGCTACAAGTTGTAGTTATAGAAGATATTAATTCTTTTCTTTATTTATAGTCTCAATATAACCAACCACTTTCGCGAATACTTTAAAAACTCAATAAGTTTCTTTGAGACTTACTACAATATAATGTCTTATTGATAACCAATTTTATTCCTCTAAATAGTAATAATTGGCTCTTCAAGAACTCGCAATTAATTTTGTACTACCACATATTCATCAACATCCATATGGTGAATATCACTTTTAAAGAGAAAGTTATATCATTATGGTCATGGTAAAAAATGCAAGATCTGTTTGTTGCATTACTGTTGTCCTTTAATAATCACATTGCCATAATATTTTTGCATAATCACACAGGTACGTGATCAATGATCATTCATGCCATAATAATGACATTATTTTCTTACTTCATCTCAAATCTCTTTCTAGAGGTGAGTGTAGTATATTCACTACCGCTAGCACGTTCATATTATTTCAAGAATGAATGTGTATCCACAAATCACATGTTGTCACATTCACATTATGAATTGATCATAATCATCTATATGCGCTTTACAAAATCTCATGTTAAATCGATGAAAAATATTACTTTCACAGAGTGAAGGATTATTTTGCGAATCCTTATTGTTCTCATTACCATAATAATGACGATTATAATTTCGTCTATTGGCACGTCCACATACATTGATACCTTCACTGTAATAATTTTTTCTTTTTTCAAACTTATTACATATTGCTACCACATTCTCCTAAGGGAACGAGAATGAATCAAATTGAATGGGACGGGTTTCCACTTCTTATGCTCATAATCATACATGAATTTGATCATAGCAAGACATAAAAATTTTACCACTTCGGATGGTTATAATTTCTCACAAACTCTATTAGAGTTATAATCAAAATTTATTGTCTTTGCTTGTATTTAAAATCTAATTACAGAATTTCAAGAATTTAAAAGAGAAAATTAAGGTAAAATACTTACCTTAAATCCAGAATTTAATCCTGAAGAAAGTTCAGGGAACAATTGACAATCATCGTGTTCAATATTATGTACAAGTTGAGTACCATGCACATATCCCAAAGTTTTTACTCAATTGGTTGGAGTCTCGTGCTGACAACGTGTTATAAAACAATAAAAGAAGAAGAAGAGTATTGTAGAGAAAAGTAGGGAAAGATAATTCTTCTTATTGATTTGTGATCATTTATAATGGAATAGAACCTCTCTATTTATAGGGAAAACGTGACTTAGCCACAAAGTAACAAATCCTAAAATCTCTCTAAAATATAGACATTTACTTTAAATACAATTATATTTATAAAAAGGGAAAAAAATTATTTCTAAGCGGAGACCGGAGATTGCCACATATACCGATGCCAAATTTGATAAACCTATGATTAAGATTAATAATGCAAATAAGATCACCTAACAATAAATCTTTTCTTTTCTTCTTTGCAGCCACTACTCCTCCACAACCTACTGTAAATTTATTTCTCTCCAAACTGAAGATAGAGCATATGGAATGTCAACTGATATACTTTGTTTCCTTAAAAAATAATTATATGTGTTAGTGACGCTTTAATGGACTTTAGAATTATTGTTGCCAGTACGATTTATTATTGGGATCTTTACACAAATAACCGGCAACATTCGTTGTTTACTTTTTTTAGCCATATACATAGATTATACACTGATTATACATAAGTATACATGTATGATACAAACATTATGCACATATTATACCTCCATTGGTTATTTTTAGTTTAGTTGATTGGGTGGACGGCTATTTTGGTTAATTCTTCTTTATTATTTTGAAAAAAGAAAACTTGCTTAGTCATTTGATATGACTATCAATTCATTTTCGTGGACTTTATTTTAATGTCAACCCTAAAAGAATTCCATTATATGTTTAAGTCCCGTGTCAGTATACTAGTTGATCTATATACGTGCTGATACATGCACGTTATTGTTTTACTTTCTATGTTAGTTTTGATCATATATATACAGATAGTGGCCATTCCATTTTGTTATGATGCATAATAAGAGCACAAAAAAATATTTAATTAATAAGTAGCAGAAAAGTTGACAAAGGTGGATGGCAACACAAACAAATGAAGACTTTTTAACACTTATCAGGAAATTAAAATGGCTTTGATAAAAGTTGAAGTGTGCCACTACTTTTCAAAAATGAATTTTCAAAACCTTTAATTAATAATAGAACTTCTATCGTAATGCCTAACGGATAAACTTCCACTATATATTAATTGCATAGAAAGAAAGAGTTATTATATTGATACATATTCATGTGACATGTGTCATGCTTAAATAATGCAATTTAACCCATCTAAAATAGTGGACATAACATCTCGACAACTATATGAACTCCACTACTGCACTTTACCATCATTCTTCTGATCTGTTATTAAATATCTAAATTTCATACTTTCAAATTCTAAAATTTCATAAAACATAGTTAAAGGCGAACTGGAGCTTAAAACTTTATATTACTCTGAGACTAATGCCTTAGACGAATGCTATTGAATTATTGGCCTCAAATTTCTTTGAGTAATATTAGTTAAAAAGTTTCAAAGGCAAATGAGTCAAGATTTTGGGAAATTTTTGTACATGTCTATCGATAATCCACATCTCCACATCATTAGTGATCATGTTAACCTTGATTGCTTTAAATCCAAAATACTTCATTGACCTTAACAAAGTCGGATAGGATTATTTATTTAAAATGTATAGGATTAAGATTAGGAAGCACATAAACTACACCATTTTTGCTTTTAAAAGTCAGCAACGCAATACAAAAAGAGATCCACCTAGTTTTCCTTTATATATAGTGCCTTGGATGACTCCATACCCTTCAAATAAGGCTTTCAAAGTTAACCTTTATAAATAAATAAATAAGGTCAAACCTTCCATTAAAAAGGGAATAAGGAAAAAATGAGAGAAGAAGAAGGTCCATTTGCTTTTTACATTTTCTATAGGAGAAATAGGCTCTTATTTAGGGATTAAAAAAAAAGTAAGAAGCAAAAAACTTATGTGAATTTTAAACTCTTACAACACTTAAAAAACTACAATTACAATCTTGGAAGCAGGATATCAGGTTGCAACTTGAGCCTTAATCACACCCAAACGTGACTCAAATCACTTTGCTTCTCAAACGTCATTTATCGCCTTATTATGGTGAAACTCTCCCATAAATGGAAACTATCAAAGTCCTATTATGAAAAGCATTACAAATGGTTATAGCCATGTTTGTCAAAACAAATTTCTTGCATCCTAGCAATTTGCTCTAAAAATTGTTGCACATTGTTATTTAACACTTGTAGTTTGCAATAATATGCTCTTTGCTTGCCATTATCAATTCCAGTTGAGTGAAGGAATCACACGGATGACATTCATCTAAAAATTGTCACATCAATGTCAATTTTCACTAACAATATCAAGAAACTTATATAGACCTAAGTTGCAAAAAGACAGCAAACCACTTGCATTTCATTAATCAAGTTTTAACTTTTATCACCTCAATCATTTCTTATTGTGAAAGTCGAAAATTCACCTGTTACAACCACTATTATATCTCCATTCTCATAATCTTGAGGAAGAAAAAGTGTATCTTAGGTGGGACAAAGATGAAGATGCTTTTCTTGTTCAATATATGTAGAAGACAACAGAAACCTTTGAAGGAAAGAACTCGTTTTCACAAAATGATCAATCTTATCAAAGGTGCCATTTGCGCAACTAGCACTCTTATCAAATAAGCAGCCTCTAGAACTGATTGGCTCATATACACAGCAGTTCATTATGGTAGTTTTGATTTTTGAAGTTACACAATAGAAATATGGCCTCAAACTATCATGGAAAATGCAGCTTTCATAGAATGGCTCACTCTGTTGTGATGTACGATCACCAAGAATGTTACACCATTTTTAACTACTTTACATCAAGCAGACTGTTACACAATATTTCAGAAGTACACTCAGATCATGTGAATACATGAGTAACCAAACAAACATCTAGAAAATGAAGTAACAATCTTACAAACAGAACCAACTAGCAGTTCTCTGGAGTCCCAGTGAACGAATCCAGGTCTGCCTTGCATCTCTCTCTGAGGTCAGTCAGTGTAACTAAACTACCTTCCTGTAATATCCAAATGAATTGATCATCAGGTTCATAGTAGTTCTGTAAATTGAGTTGTATATCGATATTAGGCGCACAACCTTGGGGTTGCGTGAGTGGGGGAAGTGTTTATGCAGAAGGGTTAACATGATGCAACTAAGCATCATTTCCAGATAGACTGCTCGCACGAAGAGCAGAATCAATGTGGCAAGATCATGACCAACTAACTCTAGTTTAACATGGAGCAGATTCCATCAGCTGAAACTTGCAGCAATGATAGTTCAAGAAAATTAAAAATCAAGAATTAGATAAGAAAGGTTAGCAGCTTTCTCAGATTGGTGACAAGCTATATTTTCTAGTGACCACTTAATCAAGGTTTAGAAGCTCGTTTCCCAAATTTAAAGGCAATATCACAACCTCAATCAATTAAGCACTCCATATTTAGATTCCTAAATGTTCGAAAATTCTAAACCTTGGTAATAGCGCAAATAATATCATCAATTTCCCCACCTGACATATTGATGTCCGGAGAATATGACTCAAATTAATTGCTTGATGAGAAAATAAATCATAAATTCAAGGAGACTGTTGAAAGCCACAAACTACTAGCACTCTAGATTTTGCCTACATTTGACCATGTCCATCTCTACTTACATAACCTGACTGCCAAAAACATGGCGTATCTACATTTCTTAAGAGTTTATGTTTCTTTAGAGGGTAAGATCAGATTGTTTAGGACTATGAATAATTTTCAAATGAAGGACTCAGATGACAAAAGAACATAGAATAAGAAGGGGAGCAGTGAATCAGACATCCATTGCAAAGTTGATACTTGTGTGTGATATAAAATTTAGTCTTTATATTACTTCTTTCATTGAATTCATTATATTTGTATCTGAGAATCTTAAATCAGGGTGATGACTAGAAGCAAGTAACAGAACATTTAATTGAAAAGACATTCTAGTCTTTCTCTCCAGTCAGCAGTTCACAAGTGCAACTATATCGCTAATTATTATTTGACAGAAAAAGAAAAAGTAAACGGAAAAAAATATTGTCACCAAAACCTCATATGCTAATTGATGTTTTAAGTTCTAACAAATAATCTCTGGCTATTGGTCCTGAAGAACTCCATTTGAACAGTAAAGAAAATAAAAGAATGCTACAAGTAGCAACATGGCTGAATTTGCTACGGTTGCAAGTAGAGATTATCCCTCATTCCTCCCTAGGTCAACAGCAGACTAGGAATATTCTACTTTTCAATTAATGAAATAAAGAGACTTACTGCTTCTCTATCTATTAGTAACAAGTCATCATGATTTTCAAATTGAAGATTCGACTTAACTATAAAACATTTGTGCTGCATATTTGCCAAGTTTTGAAGAAATTAGTAAAAGATAGCAATCTTATAATCTATGAACCATGCCTCTGTCAAAAGGCATACCGATGGCACAAATAACAGTCCTCGGCATGAATGATCCAACTAGAAAGAAAAGATAATGCACCAGACCAACAGCTCAAAGAAAGGGAGCAGGGCCGGCTTTAGGGGGAAGCCACTAAAGCAATTGCTCTAGCCCCCCACCCCCAAAAAAAAACCAACCAACCAATTGAAGGCCCCCAAATTCTTTAAAATTTATATGTTATTACACATTGTAAATTAAGTAATAAAAGAGAAGGGGAGCCTTGGCGTAACTGGTAAAGTTGATGTCATGTGACCAGGATGTTACGAGTTCAAGCCGTGGAAACAGTACCTTGCAGAAATGCAGGGTATGGCTGCGTACAATAGACCGTTGTGGTCCGGCCCTTCCCCGGACCTTGCGCATAGCAGGAGATTAGTGCACCGGGCTGCCCTTTTTTATTAATAGAAGATACTATATACTTCTTTTTGTGGCATGAGATAGAGATTATTCAGATAACTAACTCGAGTTTTACAATAAATATGCAATATATGAAAATGAACAATTTGATGATGACTTTGATAATTAAAGAAAGAAATTTCTTGTAGTATCTTTTACAGTTGATTATTTCTTATAAAGAGTGGATTAAGCCATTTTTCGCTTCAAAATAAACTTGAATTAGTCCAAGAGTATGAAATTATTTTGACATCCGCTTAGTGGTTCGTACAAAATTGAGATCATTAGATTTATAAGAATTTATAAAAACATTATCTTAACAGTCAATACATGTTTCTTATAAAAATATTATCTAGCCTTAGTGAGCAGTTACCAATATTTTACGATGGTGGGAGCTAGCAGACAACTGAGTGAATGATCAAAATACGTACAAAACGGTTTACATACCATTGTTACAATATATATATATATATATATATATATATATATATATATATATAAAAGATAAACTTAAAGCATCTTATTAGGGTTTGACTTTAGGCCACCAATATTGTTGAGCCGCCCTTGAAAGGGAGTAAACTTTGATGAAGAAAATCTTAAAGCTTAATGATCAACAGACAATATGCATCTGATTCACATCTCAGGGGCAATATGCAAAAATATTGAATGACCATCTACACCAACTCAGACAGTGAGCAGAACAGTTAGCAAACTTACTAGCTCTTCAGCTTCGTGTTGAAAAATATGCTCCATGTGTTGAAAGAGTGACTTCCACTGACCCATTAAACTTGATTCAAGATTTGAGGCTTCAATATTTTTTTCCGGACCCTCCTTCCAAATCCCTTTGCCCCTACAACTTCTGTCAACTAAAATGCTTGCATCTTTCTGGCTCTTCTTTATGGCTAGGTATAATGAAAATAGTAGTTGCATAAAGAAAAGCAGCTGAGAAGGATATTAAGTTTCATCGAGTAATTATAAGTAATATTTTTAGGATGACTCACCACTTATCCGACCCTTGATATCTTGGTAATGAAGGTCTAACCATATATTGGCAGCTGATAATCAAATAACAAAGAGAACTAAATCAATACTCCATTAATATTGAACTGAAGTAAGACAGGATATAAGCTCAGAAGAACTTAAATCAAAACCATGGCCTGCGAGATACTTTTACCTTTGGTGCAAAAGCTACAGGAGCAAGCTTTAATGGAGTCGATGCTAGCATTTAAACCAGAATTATCCTCACAAGTCTGTGTTCCTACTACACATGTGTCAAGTTTAACTCTCGACTCCTGTGACTCTGGCAATCTTGCAAAGTCTACTGAGCCAGACTGACTCATAACCAGATTATCAAAACCTTGTTCATCAGGATCCATGTCACTTTCGGTACCCTCACTATCCTCGTTAATTTCACAACTATGAATAGCATCATGGTCTTCAGTTCCGGACAATGCTTGTACCGGTACACCAGTTACCAAACCATCCATATCATTGGTAGCTTCAGAAATTTTCTCTGGAATACTATCCTGGTCATTGATAACTTCAATAGCACTCCCACGAGCACTGTTATTCTCATTGCTATCTCCGATTGTACTTTTGGAGATAGCAGTAGATGAACCAACATGCAACAAATTGGGATCCTGGTTTTCATTTGGTATGTTTGAAATCCCTGATACAACATCTACCTTTGATGAGCTAATCTTATTACAAGGAGGAGGAGGAGCAACACAAACACGTTTCGCGGTCTCTCCATCATCTACCAAAACAAATTTTCCCCCTAGCTTTTCTCTTCCCTTATCTACAGATTTTAGACTTGGATTGCCCAAAATTGAAGAAAATGGCCTTTTGTTTCCAATCTGATTTGTTATATTTCCCAAAATAGGACGACTTCCGCAGCGCCTCTTGATAGCATTATGTTCATCCATCCTGAAATCACTAATCCAACATGAACACTACCAACATCAAAAATAAAAAAAGCAATCTTTAGCCCAAAAAACACATAAAATCCAATAACCCAATTCTCAAATCTACTACAGTTCATGAAAACTCCTAGCTTTTTATACCTAGCAAATACCAACAATAATCAACTATAATACCAGACAAAGAATTGAAATCAATAATTAAATAAATAAATTGATAAGCTTAAAGGCTCACAAGTAAGGGTACAAAGCACCTTTTTACACATTTACTCAAATAGTAACAGAAGTAGCTAGTGTACAGATAAAACATTAAAACCCTAGTAAAATTATGGGCAAATAAGAAAAACTAAAAAAAAGGTATAAGAACAATAATAGAAAAGAAATATTACTAACTTGATTTGAAAATATCATGTGCCTCTTGGATACTGACCTTGAGAAGAGATTTAACACAAAATCTAGAGAGATTTGTAGAACTCAATGTACACTGTTGAAGTATATGACGGAATCTTGATTTTATTTTAGGGCAGCTCCAAAAATAATGATGGTTTTTTTTCTTTTTGGTGTTCAGGAGCTTGCTTTGTGAGTGCGAGTCTTGTGACACTGAGCTCTGTTACAATATTGTATCAGAAAATGGTGAAATTAAAGTTTCAGCAATTTTTAAGGGGCGGGATATTGGAATTTTGATAAAAAGATGTCAAGTTTTTGACCCGCCTTCTATGTGGAAAACCTATAATTATGGGCGCCACTTTCTTACTTGGAGGGAAAGTAAATGGGCCACAAATTAGTTAAGTCCAGGATTATAGTTCGAACATAGTGAAAATCAAAAGCCCACTATAGATGGGCTAGAAACTTGAGAAAGAAAATATATCTTTAACCGCTCCCAAAAATAATAGCCAATAAATACATATTTGTATATATGTGTAGTATATAAACTATAGTATATATATATTTTATACACCTTTTTAGCTAGCGAATGCAATTAGTTTCGGCCAACCGATCAATTTTGTATTTTTGTAAACTTAAGATGCAATAAGTACACACAAAAAAAAGATCGAAAATTTATTTTAAAAAAAAAACAGAATATGATATTTTTTGGGGTGATGTTTAACTTTTGACTCTACTTTCTTCGAGGTCGAAAGTTAAAAGTGTTGTCCATAGGGCAAGCGAGGGGCAACGTCATGCATAATACTTGTTAAACCTGAAATTCTGTCATGGGCAAGCGAGGACAAAAATTTAACACAATCCATTTTAAAGACTATTTAATGTACTTCACCGGAAAATTTTATGCAGTTGGGCATTTTCAATTTAAAAAAAAAAAAGTTTAAGCCATTTTAGCCAAACTCTTAACTTATTACATATTTTATCTCAATTCTCTCTTTTGTTTTTACAAATTATCTGCCACTAATGGCTTCTTCCACAGTCGAATTGAAAATGGATAAAACCACCATCATATCCTCTATCATTGGCAATTGCGTAAGCTGAGCAGTAAACCTTCTCTCGCTCACTATATCATGGTTACTATAAATTATCTATATTTCTCTCACTAATTTCAATCTCTCTCTCCCAACGCTAATATTATTACTCCCTACTTACAGAGAGAACACCCAATCTTGAATTTGCATCAGAATTTATTGCAAGGAAATAGACTCACTTGGTAACTTTAGGGTGAGAGACCACTGCCTTTGTTATCATTCCAAGATTTTACTGGAGTGTTCATTCTTGTTGCTTTGGTCCCTCTTCTTCTTCTTTTATTTTTTATTTTTTGGATTGGAATGATACTTTGTATTGTTGTGGTGGAATATTTTATGGTTAATGTACTTTTTGTGGTGCTGATGCTGCGGAGGTGGTGTGAATATGGTGAAAATAAATTTTTTAATTGATGTATATGCACATCACCATGTATATCTTCGTATATCCTTAATATATATCTAAATATTCTTGTATATTTCTCCGTATATTTATGTATATCCATGTATACTTGTATGTAATACATGAATATACAATCATATACATGTGTCGCAACTTGTATTCAGATGTGTTATGTCAATGAATACAGCCAAGATGAAATACAAAAATACGAAAAAATAGAATACTCTTGTTGAGAGCCAAACTCAAGACCTCCACTTACTAAGTGGCCGCTCTAATCACTTATGCTACGAGAGCTTATTTCTGTCTTGTTTCATTTCAAAACAATTGATCTCTTGTTTCATGGATTTGCTATAAAATTCAAATATAACTACGAATGGTAATTTTCTGAAAGTATAACTACGAATGATAAATACAGTGTGAATGTTTAACTTAATTTTGTCTAATATTTTCAACTTGACTTCATCTAGGAATTTGGATTCCAAATCGGTCTAAAACGCCTCCAATCTCCTACAAGTTTTATATATTATCTCGTCTAGGTATTTCCGACAAATTTTAACCAAAACCACTGAAGATCATTTTTTCCATGTAATTTTTAAATGTTGTATGTTGTTGATACTTTTTTGTTGACAAGAAATGGAAAATGGTGTAAATACCTTATTGTTGGGTAAATTATGAAAAGTTCCCAAAATTTGTTGTCTTAATACTGCAGCCAAACGCACACGCAAGTATACGCGGTCGTCAAGTAATAAAGTGACTAAAAGTCGGATGTCGAATCCACGAGGACTTGTGATTAACTATTAACTAAATTAGACTATCCTAATTATCTAAACAAGAATTAAACCAAAAAATATTTTATTCTAAACTAATTAAATAAAAAAATATAATTAATAAACTTTGAACAGAAAAAGAGCAGATTTTTATGATATCAATGTAATGAAAACGATCTAGGGTTATGGGCTATCTAACAATCCTATTGTATTCTTTAATTGAATTGACTAACTAATTATCTAACTTATTGGTTGACATGGTTAATATTGCTCATAAGAATCTGTCGAGTTCTTGCTCACCTATTCAAGCTAACCTAACGTCTATATGTCTATGGAGTTAGAATCAACAAGAACGCATTTATAATTCCTGTAAATCAACCAAGCAAGGCAATTAGGTATATGTCTATCCTAACCACGAATCCGTTCCCCGATGCCCGAGTTCAAGAACTTGCCCTACTCAATCCTATATGCAATCTAGAATTCCCACTTTCGAGTTCAATTCTAGATTCGTAGATAATATTCAATTGGTGATCAAGCAATTAAATAATTAAGTGCAAGATTGAATAAATAAACTAATATGATAAATCAAGAAGTCAAAATCAATATCCGAATAACAATAGTCATGAAAGAACCACAACCCTAGAACGTGAAGTTTAGCTCCACATAGACATGGTAGCCAAACAACAAATCATACAAAGAAATATAAAAATTACTAAGTTTGGTGGGAGAAAGATGGAACTTGATGAATTCTGGCCTCCACGGCGGCTCTGTGCTTGCGTTTTCCTCTCAAAAACATCCTCTCCCTCCAAAATAGGTTTAGGGCCCCTTTTATACGAGTTGGGAGTGTGTAGGGATGAAATAACCAAGTCTCGGATGAAATAGGACTAGTCCCCGCATCGAGCGTCCAAGGCAGCGCTAGGCGCTGGCCCTGGCGCTAAATCCAGTAAGTTTCACGTTTTCTTGGGCGTTCTTTCAATGCTGCCTAACTTTTCAATCTGCTTCGTTTCTCATTCTTCTACTAAACTTTTCATTTCTTTGCAATTGTTTCTTTTGTCTTCTTTTGTAATATTAAACTTTAATCATTATATATCCAATAATTAAATAATCATGAATTCATTCTTGTAATGTATAAAATACAAATAAAATCTCTACTTTGCTCTCAATTTTACCTCCAAAGTACCTACATATAAAATAAACTCAATTAAGCACAAACATAGTACAATTTAGCATTAGAATACTAAAATGTAAGGTAATTAATATACTAAAAATATATAATTATAGCCAGACATCACTGCCCCACACTTACACATTGCTCGTCCTCGAGTCAACAAACAAATTACTCTATCTTTGAGCACTCTACACTAATGACCATGGTTGATAGCAACAATTAAATACTAGCATATGCAATCACATACACTTCCCTTTACTTATTTCATTCTTCAAAATATTCAAACAAAGACAACATGCTCACAACAATCCAAGCCTCAAAAACTAACTCAATGTCACAATGCACTCATGGCTTGAACAACCAACATCATAGAGAAGTCTAATAATGTTACCTATCCCTCGTGAAACCATGTGCCCTCACAACAAAAGTAAAGAGAGTAAAATCAATCCACACGTTCGAATCTCATGCTCACATATATCAAAGAAAATCGCTCACTCTCACAAAAGAAGTCACATGCATGTAATTGGTACCATAGACTTGCC